>JAASAO010000374.1:0-44477 GCA_017311375.1 Mytilus coruscus | reverse complement strand
AGATAAAAAAAATAGTGTTCTAATTATTTGTTAAATTACATTTTTATGATACGATGGAAGAGGGTCGAAAATGAAACGATGACACATTTTTTTCTAAATTTAGTCATGATTTAAATCAGATTAGCTGTTTTTAAATTAGTAAATTCTCTATGTATCGTATGTGGTGCTCAATTTATATATATATATATATATATTTATATATATATAATATATTTTGACAACTCATTTCATTGATTGTTCAAATGAATTGTGTTATCTCAAAGATTCTTTAATTAAAAAAAACAAAAAAAAAACACTACTGTTTCATTTAAATATATGTATAACACACATATAAGATCAATTTGTTGACGTACGTTACAACGAGTAAAACATGTATGCAAAACAAAACTCTTTGAATAATAATAAGGCCGTCGATAATACAAATTATATAAAACGATATATAAACTGGTTCGTTACATAGAGACGTGTTTAATGAAGTCCAACCAAATGTGATAGAAACTCCCAAATTTAATTGTTATCGAGGGTTAGTAAAAATGGAGGAAATAAATAGTTCACATAGTAATCATCCAATACCCCCTCCCCATCCCTCCAAAAAATCAATCTATTAAAAGTAAAAATATATAAGCTAAACCTCATTTTTCAAAACTTATTTAAATATTTTAATATTCCGTTCGGAGTTTCATTGTGTTGTGGTACATGTTATGAATTATAAGTAAAGATACCAATCGTAATTTCCTCCAATTATATTTTTTTTTTTTCTTTTGTTGGTTGAGTGGCGGAATTATGCGTTAGCTGTTTATATTAATAATCTTGATAATTTAATGTCATTTATATTTTCAATAAATTGTTCAAAATCTTCATTTACGATAATTGATACACTCTTTTGGTGCTGTTTTCCTAATAATCTTGTTTTTACTTGCTCCAGTGATATATTATAACTCTTTTATTCCAATAAGTAATGTCCTCCTTACACTAGGACATTTTCTTAAAAGTCTTTGCGTGGACAGATTAATTAGATGAATTGATTTAATATAAAAATATGCTTAATTGTTTTACATGTGTCATTTCGGGGCCTTTTATAGCTGACAATGCGATATGGACTTTGCTCACTGTTGATTGGTCGTACGGTGACCTATAGTTGATAATTTCTGTGTCATTTGGTCTCTTGTGGAGAGTTGTCTCATTGGCAATCATATCACATCTTTGTTTTAATGTTTAGGTATTTTCAACATGATTTTAATTAATCTACAAGATTAACAATAAATTATGTAGTTACCCCATAACATTTATGAAATTCAAATTTTTAAAGTTATAAGTATGTTAGATGTTAAACTGATAAGAAAAATAGAGCTTATGAAGTCAGTCTATTTTATCACCATGTCTCCGAAGTTTTGTTTAGTGCCTAGTTACTTTTCATGGGTATATTAGTCACTATTATGACTTAAATGATTGTTTTCGATATATACATTGATTTAATAATTGTTATTGTTAGTCAATGACAGGGAAACAAAGTGTATTGTCATTTTACATTGGCTACAGGTATAGGGGACGATTGAGATCTCACAAAACATGTTAAACCCCGCTGCACTTTTGTGCCTGTCCCAAGTCAGGAGCCTCTGGCCTTTGTAAGTCTTGTATGTTTTTTTTTTTATTTTAGTTCATTTATTTGTTTTGGAATTAATTGGACGTCCTTTTTCACTGAACTAGTACATAATTTGTTAAAGGGCCAGCTGAGGACCACCTCCGGGTGTGGGATTTTTTCGGTTGTTGTCTGCTCTTTGGTCGGGTTGTTGTCTTTTTGACATATTTCAAATTTCAATTTCGTTCTGATAACATTTGATTTTGTCAGTTTGTATAGATACATGTATCCCCTATTTGAACTTACCTTTGAGATCGGTATTTCTTAGTTTTTTAATCGGCTAATGTTTGTCGTATTTGTTTGTGTTACATATTTTAACAAAAATCAGGTCTTTCTCGTTTGTACTTTGTTTACATGTGTCATGCCGAGGCCGATAATAATTTACTACCAAATTATTCGTTATTGGTTTTGCTTATACGTTGACCTTTAGTTTTTGAATACACGACGTTTGCTGGAAAAATGTCTCAACATTTTCGTTGGTTCATATTAAAGTAAATCTTGTCGAAAGTAAGTAACTTACATCAATTATGTTGACGATCAAAACCAAACAAAAAAATAATCTAGAATACATGTTTCATTTCAGATGTCAATAAGTTTACTGTTTTCACATTGTTCTAGTTTTGAATTGCTTTGTCCTAAAGACGTTTCGCAGATGACATTAAGAGCGGAGATCTGTAAAAACTCATCAAATTATATGTGTTTCTATGATATGAATAAACAAACGTATACGGAATTTTGCAACAAAACAGACGAAATTCAACAAGAAGGTACGTGTAACGTTAACCTTATGCTTTGAAAATATTTAATGTGAATGAAAACAATTAAAGTACATACTATACATTTGAAATTCTGTTTTCAAAAGGAGAAGCTATATTTGTTTTTGTATGTTGGTTAATGTAGAGGAGCGTTCGTTTGTGTCAGGATTTATAGACTTCCGTTGATTAATGTACTCAAAAGTTAATGTTTTTTTGTATTAAATAAGAATGTGCTTCTTAACTCAACAGTTTACTGACAAAATGTTAGAATGTAAGTTATGTAACTAAATTTCTTTTCATGGTTTGAGTGTTATCCTTTTTTCTTAAACTTGCGTACAATAACTTTTGAGACAGGGAGCGGATAATATAAGCTTTTGTCTTGGAGATCATGATTTGTTTATTATTTGTTGATATTGGCTTTGAATTAAAATTCGGTACTATGTGAGTTGAGCTATTTCAGACATATTCTAGCTCACTTTGCGCCAATGACCATTGTGACCTATTGGCATCACTTGGTATCCATCGTCTGTAGACATCCATCGTCATGATCGTCGTCCGTTTACTTTTACAAAAATACTACAGAATTTTACCATACTTGGCCGAAATCATCAATGGGTTTTGAGTTTAAAAAAATTGTCCGATAACCCACCGTACCATATAATATGGTCGACGTGGCATTAAATAAATTATGATAATAAAATGCAAGTTTTGTCTATTATTTTGAAAACTGATTTGAAGAATACAACTAATGTTACAGATTGCAATCGGAATAAATTGCAATCACGATCCATAAATCATGAACTGCAAAAAAACCAACAAGGCAAAAATCGTCAGTCGATTATATTTTGGACTGATTGCTATTTAAAACAATATCTATCCAATTTGTGTGTTTTGCCTATTATCTTTAAAAAGACTTTAGAAAGCAAAAAATACCAACAAGACAACCTCTATTAGTATGTCATCAAAGATGACATTGTCAGTTGTCTCATTATAGATCAGTAATTGCAGTTACATGACGAGTTTCACCTGTTTTTGTGTTTTGAGCAAAAAGCTAAAGAAAATAGACAGAAATTGTAAATAGAAACAAATGTGATAGTAATACAAGGCTTACAAAATGTTTTATTCTATCCGCCTACAGTGTCCATTGATGAAGATACAGAAAGGCATTGCGGAGCGACACAGGATCTGTAGAGCTTGTTGGGATCTTTGCTATGCTTTGAAATCACTGTCCAGTTTAATGGCGAGTGAGAAGTGTCCAGACACTGGTTGTTGTTTGTCAAAGTAGCTTGTCGTTTTTTGTTTTGTCATATATCAGGCCGTTTTTTTTTTTTTTTGTTTGGCTTGTTTCATATTTTTTTTTTTTTTTTACATTTTGAAGCTTTTTATATCTGAGTGTATGTATTGCTTATTATCGTTGTTTAAGTCCACACCATTTCCTGCATTTTTCCGCTAAATTCGTACTCTTTTGATTAGTTGTTTCATTGGCAGCATCTCCTTATTTGATATTTTACATTTAAAACATTAAACCAACCTTTCCATATAGTATTTTTTCTGTATTTGATAAATATTGTACATGTTCATTAGGTTTTCAGATAATATATATTCAAAACACAGTATCGTTTTCATAATTACATACATTCGACAAAAAAGTGTTAGTGTATTTTAAAAATTGAATATTGTCGATTTCATAACGTAAATTGTCCAATTACAAAGTAGAGAAAAATTATAAAAATGCCTTAACAAATTTTGAATATGTTTCTTTTATTGATTTGAAGGTGTTATACCAGATTAACTAGACATAAGAAAATTCGTAATTAGTATTGTGACTCGATTGTTATCTCGATAACATATTGGTTTTTTATGGAAATATAATACATGACCGTATACTAACTGTTGATTCCTACACTAAAATATGTTTTATATGTTATTGTATCGTCTTCATATATACATAACAGTTAATAATATTTAAGGTTTAAAGACTGTTGTAAGAGGAAGTTTCGATGGTGTACCGTGTGATAAGAACCATTATCAGCCGTTCAAATACAGTTCTGCTCATGGAGACTCGTGTGTTTTTCTAAAATCTGTTTGCACTGAAGAAGGTCAGATTGAAAGTACTGACAGATGGCCGACGACATCAGATAGAACTTGTCGTTGTGATTACAGATTTGGTTATAGTTTCGTATCACAGCCAAATAAACCATGTGTATGTGTGCCTTCTGAAGAAGATTGTTCATGTTATTATAAAGAATGTGAAAAAGATGAAGTACTTACACCAGGTAAAGATAAATCAGTTTGTTTTTTAATTCATTTATATACATACATTTCGATGTATATTATACATGTGCAAGTATAGCATACCCTTTGTTATAGGCCTGATACCACAATTATTATTCACTTTGGAAAGAATGCATTGCTTTGTTAAAATCCAATTGAATTAAAACATTTGTAATAGTGAAGTTGAAATCACCCTTTCGTAAATTTTACGGACGCCATCACAAGTTGGTTTACCGTTATGGAATAACCGTTCACAGATGATATCGGATATGCTCCTTATGTCGTAATTACAATCCCCTTCCTTTTCACGAATGTGACCTAACGAATGAGTCTATTTACCGGGTTTGTAATGACATGAGCAACACGTCGGGTGTCACATGTGTAGCAGGATCTGCTTACCCTTCCGGAGCAACTAAGATCACCCCCAGTTTTTGATGGGATTCGTGTTGCTTAGTCTTTAGTTTTCTATGTTGTGTCTTGTGTACTATTAATTGTCTGTTTGTCTTTTTTTTTTGTGAGCCTTTGCGTTGTCAGTTTATTTTTTATCTATGAGTTAGACTGTCCCTCTGGTATCTTTCGCTCCTTTTTTTGTACCACATCAAACATGAAATACATTTAACTGCTTATAGACTATTAATATTCTGAGTAAACATGTGTGTACCAGGACAATCCAACGGTGCTCTTCTTTTGAGAGCCATACTAACATGGCACTTGTACGATTTGAATCTTGAAGAATAATTGTCGAGAGTTAATTTTTACCCTTCTTTCATTTTGGCCAAAAAACTTATTTCACTCTCAAAAACTAATGTTTCCCTCTTATTTACATTACTTATTTCAATCTATACGCAACTGATAAGACAACTTAAATAGTAAACATTTCAAAGAAAATAGTAGACAGGATACTCCGGAAGTAACACCCCAAATCTCATAATTTGAACTATATTTCTAGACCACGAACACAGGGAAATTATTGTGGTCTAAAGCCTACATTCGTGCACTAGGCAACGAATGGTTTTTTTTATATGAAAATTGTGATTATTGGTATTGTCGTTGTTGTTTCAGGCTATCTTTGTATGCATCCGGCTAATATTACAGCGCACTTTAACATGTTTACGTGTCCATTGATAGAGGAATCGATGTCAACTAAAACCGAGAATACAAAAGTTAAAAAAGGATCTGGAGAAATTACAAAAGGTACGATTTCAATATAGAAAAACATGAAAGTTTCCGGGGATTACATATCCACCTTCGGTTAGTCAAATTTGGAAGTAAAACAAACGGTGGACAAAAGGCTATAGAAACGGACAACAAATGTGATAAAGGTTACCCTTTACTCACTGAACGAATCGATTAACTTTTTTTTGTTGTGCATGTTCACTTTCGAAATCCGCTGCGATAGCAAAGGCTGCATAACCCCAAAAAGACCACAAAAAGTTAATTCAATTTCCAGTGTAATGCATTTGATCAATTTCTTATGAAAGGCATTTGATCAAGTCTTTTTTTCTTTTTGGTTTTGCTAATGTTGGTCCTTGTGATTTTTTTTAATGTTAACACTTGTTTGACACAAGTGTTAGTTTTACAATATGTATATTTGTGTTTCAAGTTTTGTAAACCAAATTTTCATCTCAAGTAACTTTGTATAAAAGAAGTACTGACAATATCATACTAATTGTCTCACTTGCAATCATTCCACATCTTTTTTTTTATATTGTGAAAACTAATATATTGTAAATTATCATCATATCCTATAATCCCATATAAAACATGAAAAAAGTGAAAAAGAAACAGTACCTTGTTTCGAAAAAACCTGTTTTTTTTTCGAAAAAATATGTTACATTTATATGTTCCAGAGATTTTTTACTTTTACATCATGGTGTCTATGACTATAACTGTATATTCATAGATATTTGTCCACGACAAAAAGAACAGAATGCATTGATAGTAGTATTGACGTGTGTAGTTGGAATCCAATTTGGTATGTATTCAAACTCCCGGTGTGTGATGTTCCCGCCGTGTTTAAAAGTATGCATCTATTGTCTGCTCTTTGGTTGTGTTGTTGTCTCTATCACACATACTACTTTTTCATTCTCAACTTTCTGTAATATGAGCATTACAGGTGTAGGTTTCACGTCATTGAGTTAGCAAACGGGTAAAAAACAGCACCCTTGTACAGATAAACTTATATTCATCAGTAGTTTAGCAATCAACACAATTGTTTATGCAATATAGCATTCCAAGCAACCGCGAATTGTCAAAAGATGAGAATAAATTGTATAGAAACTATCACGAATGTATCATTAAGACAAAGGTCAATTTGAACTACGTAGTAATTACAAAAAACATTTAGATATCTTAAAAGACAACCTATCACGAAATATGTTGGCTGTGTATTACCACAGCAGCATGTGGCATATAGTTAGAGATCATCCATACACCATTGTCAGATTGATCCAAATGGCAATATAAGAAACATAATGAATAATAGCAAAACTGTTGCGTTTTTCTATTGTCTTTTAGTGAGTAAAAATATTGTTTGTTTATACTTGTTTATCCAACAATTCAATCGTGGGGCTTTTATTTTTAAATCACTAACCGTTCCGATTGTGTGTGTTTTTTTTTAATATAGAAATTAGTTTCCTCAAACCGAACGAAGATAGCCTGAAATAACAATACATTTACTCAATTTAGAAGGAAGATATCAGGATACATTATTTGTACATCATAAAAACCTAGATATACATATAACGTGTACTTAAATGCCTCCTTATAATGCTATTTTTCAGTCCTTCTCTCTCTTTTGGTAAGTCGCATACGATTATTTTTTTGTTCTAATCGAGAAGAAAATATAGATCATATATCATTTGACAAACTGTATATAAACTAATCAACTGTTACGGGATATTTATCAAATATTGTAATGTTTGTCTGTGTAGTTTTCTCTCATCGACATATACTTGAATTAATCTGTTTGTCTTTAATAACAAGGTAAATGTTTTGCCATAACGATTGCATTTGATTTACTTATATAGCAACACGTTAGCTTAAATTGTTCAACCGTATTTTTTTATTTCGTAAAATCTCCAATAGACAAGGCATTTTTTTTTTTTTATTTACAATGTATTTTCAAATGTACTCTGTGAACATAAAGCATGCAAAAGCTAAATTGATCATATGTTTTATTTTTAGTGTTTCACTAATGGGCATACTGGCTTCTGAAGCTGCACAGAACTGTCTTTTTGCTTAGTTTCTTCTGTTACCTATCCTATTTATGAACCAGCTGAAACCTGTCTCCAGGTGCGGGATTTTCTCGCTGTGTTGAAGACCCATTGGTGGCTTCCAGCTGTTTTCTGCTCTTTGGTCGGTTGTTGTGTCTTTCTTTAAGATATTCCTCATTTCGATTTTCAATGTTATAATTTTATAATGGTGATTTCGAATCTGTTAAAAGTTAACGTTTTTCTACCCTATATACTGCTTCGCCTCATAAATTTATTAAGAACAAATTCGCACACCTAATTAAATTGGCTTGTAGCATGTCAGAATACGAATTCATAAGTTCAAACTCTTTTAGGTCATATTTATGTAACAACAAACAAAAGGACTAATTCAATTGGACCTGTTTTGATACTATAACTTCCCTTGAATTTTGCTAGAATTGATTTGTGTTCGCTATTGAGATTCCGTACATTGTCAAATTATCTGGAACTAACTGTGCGCCCCTTATTGAGACTTGTTTCTGTATTGTAATGAGTTAATATTTATTACTAAAATCAGTAAGACCAATCGAAACAATAACTGATACAAAAATGGTATACCACTTTTAGATATTTGGATGATATATTGGATCTCAATAATGACGGCTTCAATATGTACAGTAACGAAATTTTATCCTGTTGAACTGTCTTTGAATGAAGATTGTTATAACAACGAAGACTGCCCTTTCCTGGATCTTGATATCTATATCGTTAATGGAGAGAATAATACCAAAATTAATGACAAAAGAGATGATTTGTAATTTCCTATTGTTTATTTTGTATTTTTAGATGGTGACGTTCCTTGTCACAATGCTATGTTGTTTATATATATCTAAATGTGTTCGATTTGCTCGTGTATGTATCAACGTATTAGAAATTTTACAAACGAAATCTCTGTATTACTAAATAACTATTACACCAGAGATTTCTTTATCACAAACTAGTCAACAAATTTACTAAATTTTATCATCGATACAAGGACTTCATTTGTAAATATAAATCAGTATGCAGGCATTGTATACGTTCAGGTATTTTACATCATATCTTTTTAATTGTTAAATTCATTACAAAGCACAAAAATGTCGGCCTTGGCCTCAAACGCTAACCAAACCTTTAAACAGATTTATTCTGAAGGAAAATAGTTACGATACTGTTGTTATGTCATTCAAAATGGTATATTTTTTACTATCAATAATTAATCACTCATGGGGTTTTTGCATCGGACATAAACCCCGTTATTCCTAAACCATTCATTGGCATGATACGGATAATTATCTTCTCATATTTTTTATGATGGTATAATATTTTAGCTCTAACGGAAATGATTGTGTTTGATTTTCATATGTTGAAGACATAGCGTTTCATTCAGTTTAATTTGACGTCTGGAGTTGGTATGTTTATAACTGCTTCTGGTCCTTTGTTAATTCATGTATCATTGTCAATTTGCTTAGTTTCTTTTGTGACCTATTCTGAAATTTGACTCGGACTTCTTTCAAACAGAGTTCAACTATGCTTTTTGTTGTGTGATTGTTCGTTCGACTTTCAAAGGGGAGAGTTGAGATCTAACAAAACATCATGTTTTTTCGGCTGTCCCAGGCCAGGAGCCCTTGGTCTTTGTCATTCTTGTATATTTTTATATTTTCACTACGCACTTGAGAAATATATGGTATGAAAATATCAGAAATATAATTTTGTATAAGATGTTGTAATTGATCTTTAAAATTTGTAAAAATCCACATCTGATTGAAATCACCGGCTGAATATACCTCATTATTCCTATAGGCCATCTTCTACTGTAGGAAGGAGGGAGGTAAAATTTTAATAAACTCTTTATAAGGATGGGACCTTTTTATTGTCCTTTTTTGGATAATACCATAAACTTTTTAAACCAATGAACAGGGGAGTTAGGCCGTTACAGTTGTTTCCAACTGAGACAAATATACATCAAAAAGCAAGGATTACTGTTATACATATATAGAGAGAGCATATTTAGAGACATTTTCGACAAAAGGCGATGTTAATATAAAAAAGAAATGTGGTAGGATTGCCAATGAGACAACTCTCCAAGTGACCAAATGACACAGAACTTAACAATTGTAGGTAGCCGTACGGTCTTCAACAATGAGCAAAACCCATACCGCAAAGTCAGCTATAAATGGACCCGAAAATGGACAAAATGTAAAACAATTCAAACGAGAAAACTAACCGCCTAATTTATGTACAAAAAATAACGAAAAACAAATATGTAACACAAAAATAAACGACAACCACTAAATTATAGGCTCCTGACTTTGAAAGGCACACACACACAGAATGTGGCGGTGTTAAACATGATAGCGGGATCCCAACCCTCTCCCTAACCGGAGACAGTGGTGTAACAGTACAACATAGTAACGAACTATACAAATCAGTTGAAAAGGCTTAACTTATCAAAAGGATACAAACAGAAATTCATCTAACAAAACCACAGAGTGGCGTGGCCGGGTACTTGTATATCCCAAAAACAAAAAGACACTTATTACAGATCTGAGAGTACTCGCTGTTACTGACAGCTAGTTCAGAGCTACTAACAACTAATAAAAAAATATGCATCTTCGACTCGTCTTTTTATAAGTGATCCCATTAACTCGAATGTCTTTCATAAATAAACACAAATTAGCCAGTCATTGTGTAACCACATATATGCATATTGTTATTGATCAAAATTCAAAATTCTTCTTCAGATATAAAAATGATGGGAGTCAAAAAAATGAAGACATGGTCAGTATAAATTGTTTTTCATTCTATTCAATTCCTTTTTAATTGGTTTATATTTCTCAGCAAATATATTAGGGTTCTTTTTTTAATGGCCAGTGTAACAAAGAGACGAATGATACCAAACTAACAATCAACGACGGCATCGTCAGATCAATAGTAAATAATGATATGATTAATTACAAATATTTTTACAACTGTTCGTTTATAATTTTATTTATTCAAAAGAAATCTGTTATTATTTAAAATGTTTAAGTTCCTTTTCATTATATACATGGAGCTTTTTAATTGTTTCGGTGCGTCCCTCTTTGAACGTTCTTAAAGAAGGTTAATACAGAAAATCGCTTCCAACTCCTGAAATGTATAACCTTTTTTTCAACATGTAAATTGTTCTTATCTTGTTGCATGTTGTTTTCTGAATAATCCTTTCTATTTAATATGAGCACAAAACATTATCTTGTCTTTTTTAAGTTGAAACGTGTCTGTGTGTGCAGTTTCCTAATCGTGTGCTGTGAAAATAACCAATTGTAAAAGTATTGTGTCAGAAGGATATTGGAGCCAGTACTTTTCGTTGTAAATGGATGTTGAATATGTCGCCCGGTCAAACTGATTGAGGTCGGAAGAATAAAAAGATGTTTTGGCTTAAACATATGTATAAGTGATGGTGTTGATACTATGTACGGACTTTTCAGCCAAATTTTCATAAAGTGCATATAGACAGATGGCCTCACGTTGACGTTTCATATCTAAGAAATATTGATTTTATGATCTACTTGTTATTCTTATAGGTTGTATCACATTGGCTCTCATCCCATATGGAATTTAATGACCCATTATATTATGTTATTTTATATTTTGTACACCGTATATATGTTATAGAAAACTTTTATATGTTATACAAGTAAATTTTGCCATTGAATTAATATAGATTGTTTTTTCTTTTATAATTTATTGATACAATAAAATGTTTTTAATGAGACTTAGTGTTTTGTAATGTCTTTGAAGTTGGTTTTTTTTTTTTATTTATCTTTTAAAAGTATTAATATCCAAACAAATTACTATAGACAGTGTGCATTAGTTTACATGTAATTACGTTTCTTTAGACTGAATCACTGTGAGCTTTTACTTTTTTGGTACATTATAAATCATGTAAGTTATTAAATCTTACGTTGTATAGTGAATAAACAATACTCTGTTTCATGTGCTCAAATCAATGGCATTGCAAATAAAGTTGTATGTATAAACATCTTTGATCTATTTACATGTGTTTTTTTTTTTTTTATACTATCTGAATTTTCATCATACCTGCATGCTATTTATTACTACAAATAAATCACAGAATTATTGTTGAAAACGTTATTGTTTGCTACACTTGTATGTTAAAAGTCTCTTTAACAACACTTATGTTCGATTTGGCGATAAAGTAGCTTCGGAACCGTAGCTCTTAAGTCCTTATGATATGTTTTTGGTTATTTGCGGAACATAGAGCTTAAGATTTTTCTAGAAGTCACGAAGAGAATCAATATGGCCGAACAAAAAAGGCGGAGAATGTATACAAAAGGAAATAAATAAATAATAGTATCAAAGAAATGAATATTCAAACATAAAAAGATACGTCATATCCTTGAAAAATGTATAACAAAACGAACTATATACATTGACATGCTATACGGAGACGATAAAAAATAAATTGTTTTGGAAAAGAAGGGCGATTTGAACCTGGTTCGCAGTTCTGAACGTTTTGTAATATAAAAATCCTTAGCTCTATGGTCCACAAATAGTAAAACAAATCATAAGGGCTTAAGAGCTATGGTCCGCAGCTAGCGGAAAGTTGATCTACAAGTTGGAGGTATTCTTAGTAGCAACAGGTGCTCCTCTGTGATAGCTGTTTTATAATGAATGAAAATCTACTTCAGTTAAAAACTTCTTTATTTAATTTTATTGACAAATAAAGGTTTACGGTTTGTACAATTACTAACCAGTGCATTGTAGCTGCAGAAACATTTTATAACTAAGGCAGTGTTTTGTTAACTCAAATACGATTAATTTGAACTGATGGAGTCTTTGTATAATCTCGGAGGATACCATCAATGACCAATTTAAGACTATAAGATTTTTTAGTATTAGTCGTCACTTACATTTGTTCGGTTACTGATATCTTAAATCATAATGTTACGTGTATTGCTAAGCAGCTGTGAATACGAACGGTGCAACTACCTGTCAGAAGTTATATGGTGCATTGCACAGACTTTGTTACACAAAGAGAATTAAACCATAACATTATAAATGATGTGCTTCCGATATGCTTTTCTAGATTCATCATTATCAGGAATGCACATTTTTGGCATATTTTGTTAGAATTGATACTGGTATTCTGGTTGTACTTTTAAACATATCAATAAAGAGCGAACTCTAATTTTGTATCAAAAACATGAATAGGCGGATTCATATCTATAATGAATTTATTAGAAAGATAAAGAAGTATCATCCTGATGTGTTAATCTACATTATCAAACATTGTGTGCTAATATCTACGTTTTTTGCATGGCCAATACTAGCCGGAAGTCAAGGTTGGTTATTAGCCCTCGGTGCCAATATCGATATCAGCCCTCGAAATCGATATCGAGCCCCCGACTTTGACTTCCGGTACAAACCTGTCAATCAAAAACTATTTGTAAACAAAATGTCATCTGAGCAGCTAGCCGATAAGGAGAGGGTTTTCCGAATATCAAATGACGTTTCAAGTAAATTCATACAAGAAATGAAAAATGAGAATACAATAAATAAAAACAATGAAGTCTGTAAAACAATAGATAGTTATGAATCTGCTGTAGCAGAAAAAAAAATGTAAAAATCACCAGTGGTAAAAGTTATGTGTAAGGCATTACTGGACATCACAAAAGTTCCCGTAAAATTTTGACGTTATAATAGAAAATATATGACGTCACAATGGAAAAGTTATAGTTCAACTTGTATGGCATCGAAAGTTCAAGCAGAACAGATTTCCAAATAGCGATACGTATGTTCTTCCTCAACATTAGTTTGAAAAGTAACACTTAATATTTATAACTATGAGAAATAATATGTTTATTGTTAATTATTTGTTAAACTTTTCACAAAACTTTTCTCACTGTGATACGAATTTTGTTTACTCACTGTGATACATTTTTTTCAATTTTTTTTGTTTCAAATGTTTTTTTAATTTTTGTTAAAAATATTAAACATAATTTGATATAGGCTTTTTTTTTTCTCCAGCTTGAAAATATTTGATAAATAGACCCATATCAAGCCCTCTGGCTTGATATGGGAGTCTAGGGCTGATACCCTGGCCAATATGGAAAATGCCATGTAATAATCTATAAAAAGTAAAATCACAAAAATACTGAACTCCGAGGAAAATTCAAAAAGGAAAGTCCCCAATCAAATGGCAAAATCAAAAGTTCAAACACATCAAACGAATGGATAACAACTGTCATATTCCTGACTTGGTACAGGCATTTTCTTATCTAGAAAATGGTGGATTGAACCTGGTTTTATAGCTAGCTAAACCTCTCACTTGTATGACAGTCGCATCAAATTCCATTATATTGACAACGATGCGTGACCAAAACAAACAGACACAACAGGTAAAATTGTCAAAAATAGGGGTACAGCAGTCAACATTGTGTTATCATCTTAATCACTATAAAAAATGCAACTTTTTATGCAACCTTTGTTATGTGATAACAAATTTTTAACAATTATAATTGTTGATCTTCCTTTATTTTTCCCGCCTTGTATATCCTTTTGTGAGTTTTTGCCTTCGCTTTTTTCTCTCCTATGAAATGTCAATGTAGACGAGGCCAACACCATACAAAGTGCTAGTGATCAAGTGCACACAGTATACAGAAAAACCTTTTTCACTTTGTCTAAAACATAGAAATAAACCAGAAATCAATATTACAATCACTTTGATTGGCTGTATTGACGTAACTTTACACCCAAAATAATCGATATTTTGGAAATGTGACAAGTCGAAAATATAGCACTCAAGGGCTGGTGTATAAGGTTGTGAATTATTAACTTATTGACTATACTAGGAACTTGTTGGAAAATTGTGGTCAGTTATGGTAATAAATTGTCTTTTTTTATCAATTATTTCTCGTATGATGAATAAAAGTAGAAGGAGGTTATACAAATTGGCTACCGTATATAATTGTTTTCATTGTAGTAAATTGCTACATAATGTGTAATGCTTTTGAAAATACACCATGAGAAATGTTTTTTTTTTTCGGTATACAAACACAAAACGTAAAGATAAGGAAATGCAATATGATTGCCAAGGAGACAACTATCGACCAAAGTTTAAATTAAATGGATGTAAGAGCAATTATAGGCAACTGTACGTTCTTCAACAATGAGATTTAATTACATTGTTGAACGTGTTATATAGGTTACCTTTAAGAATAAGTTTATTTAAATAATTGATAACTTTAATCGGTTCATGTCTACATTTCCGGTCTCGGTTTCCCACTTAAACGTTATATTTAGTATATATACCGTTTAAAATAAGTTTTCTACAGGTTAATCTTAACTTGGACACCAAATCTGTGTATCTATGAAAGTTAAGTTTTTAAGTCATGAATAGTAATAAAATCTATGACTCATAATTTGTACTCATTTCACATTGTAATTTTCTAGTTACAAACGTCCCAGTAGCCAACTTGCAACGAGTAACCAAATTGCAACTATCCAACAAAAATAGCAGCAGAAAAATTACATTTTTTTAAGACTAAACAATTTGTATTTTTATGATTTTAAGCTAAACACGTGTTTTAACATAGGTTAATATATTTAGATATTCACAGTGTATATCAATAGAACGTCAACACGCGATGTCCACAAAATGTCAACTTTTAAAAATGAGCAAATACAATATGTTATACGCATCCGTTTCGTAAAATATAGATAGTAACCATTGACTAGTGTCAAATTATTCTAAATATTTGAAGATATAAAACAAACCATCTATTATTCAAATTTGCAGGATGTGATTTAAGCATGTATGCAATTTTTGGTACTCCTTATTACAGAATCATAGATCGTTTGGAGGTCGGTTCAAACCCATTTTCTATGATGCATTATGTATTCCAATTTAAATTGTAGTTACAATATAGTAAACAAGGAAATATCTACAAAACAAACACATAATGAATTTGTTTGTCTGAATTATAATAATTCGTAGGTGAAAAAACTGTCGCAATAGGTGTAATTTGGGTACCCGCGCGTTATATCAATTATTTTATACTCCTATTCGTGTGATACTTACATTCACATTTGTCTATTTCACTTGTTGTGGTAGGCAATAGTGTTACTAACTCATCTGTAAATACATGTATAACATATAGGTGTATTTACGTTAAATTAGGATGACTAAACTTTCTTCTTCGTTATTTCACGTTTTTAATGACTAAAGTTTGTTTTACAGTTGGATTTCAAACGATTTAAAATCACTCAAGAATGAGCTAAAATAAATAATGGCTGTAACGCAATTTCAATTTGTTATCCATAAATGATTGGTTGCTTACATGTCGAAAAAATATAGAGCACAATTATGCAACAAGGTAGGTTATTCTGTTTTGCTCTAGCGACATTCAAAATGTTTGTCTCAAAAATGCACGATGTTGGTTATGTTATTTCCTGTTCGTCTTTGTTTTAACAAGTTGTAAACATTATTTCATATTTTCTAGTAAAGACACAATGCAAGTTAATATCAATCGGTCAACAAAATATACAGTAGTAGAATCCTAATTAATTACAGTTTTGTATTTGGTTTTCATTTCTTTTTTCCACAAGCAAAGTGTATATTGATCACTCTAGCTGTTTTTGAAATGTCTGTTTTAAGTTTTGACTCGATTATTTTGAAATTCGTTGGCCCTACAAACCATAAGATTTGTTCGGGTAAGTCCTATATCAAAACGAATTTATTTAATATTTAATCGTTTGTTTAAATTTTGCGGCATTAGTAACGGCATTTGTCATTGGGAGATGTGTTGTGATCTTTTGGTTAAGAAAAGCAGTGAGCATTATATATTATAATTTGATGTTAAAAATGTGTTATTTTTTAGGACGTTAGAAAAGTTTATTTTACATAATAGATTTACCTTCATCCCCATCTCTGCCTGTCGTATATTTTGTGGTTTCAATATACGTTATTGTCGTGGCTTTCTCTCTGCGATCTTTTGTAGTGTTTACGGTAATGCATCCAAAGACGTTATGGCAGCTGTAATATTTATAACATTAATAGCTATAAACTATAAGCCATTCGCGTCATGTGTTTTAGCTTTTGACTTTGTCATTTGATTAAAGACTTTCTGCTTTGAATGTTCTGCTGAGTTCGGTATTTTTGCTATTTTACTCTTTGTTGAATATTTACTGGTTGTAATATTTATCTCTTTATTATTATTAAATTGTTCTATAACCATCAAAAGATGTAAAACGTGTAATTGGTTGAGAAACACGGATTTAGATTTAAAATTGTGATGCCGCACTTACTGAATAATACATCTGAAAGTGTGTAGACGCTGACATTGATATGATAAACATGTTGCTGATTCGGTAAATGTTTTGAAAAAACAATTCATATTCGGGAAAGATATCTATAAAGTTTCTCAGAAATCATAAGGATACTCAATTCGTGTTTTGTAAGGATTTTTCATTAGTTGTCAATTGTGTAAGGGATACAATACTGGGATTGATTAATCCACTATGTATTTTATTTAACATGATATAAAAACATGTTTTATTAAGCCTTAATATCAATCGAATTCCTTTTAGCCACTGACAAATCTGCGAAGGAACATAGTCCCTCTAGGTAAACGCATTTCACACTTATCTGAACTAATCTTTTGTTTCTAATACATAATGATGCAAATCTTCATATGCAAATGATAAAATCGTTATTTTTGCTGCTGTTTTTCTTCATTTGAAACATTTTTACTTCCATCACGAACCAAGATGTTAATTTTAGAAAATGAAATCAAACAATTTATTTGGTAAAATCACAAAGAAAACGATAACATGTTTAACACCAACACCCCCCCCCCTCCCAACACCCCATTCTGTATGTATGTGCCTGTCCCAAGTCAGGAGCCTGTAATTTAGTGGTTGTCGTTTGTTTATGTGTTACATATTTTTTTTTCGTTCAATTTTTGTACATAAATTAGGCCGTTAGTTTTCTCGTTTGAATTGTTTTACATTGTCATTTCGGGGCCTTTTATAGTTGGCTATGTGGTATGGGCTTTGCTCATTGTTGAATGCCGTACGGTGACCTATAGTTGTTAATTTCTGTCTTATTATGGTCTCTTGTGGAGAGTTGTCTCATTGACAATCATACCACATCTTCTTTTTTATACTTGTAATAATAAGAATAATAATATTAAAAAATGTCTGTGTATAAAAACTACAATTCTAAACACCAGCAAGAGAAAAATTAAAAATAAATGCATGACATATCTCGCATGGTCGTTCTTTCCATTAAATATTTTAAAAAATGCAAGAATGAGAAAAAAATACACAAATTATACATATCGCACTAACTTATTTCTATTTTAATTGGATGGGATTTGGTTGAGTATTCATTGAGCACAATATCACCAAATGCGTTCAGAAAATTTGAATTACAAACCTTTCATACATTTCACAATTGCAGTACTGCGCACACTTCCTCCCAAAACTATTAGTTGGACAGGGCTTACATGCGTCACCATGAACTGATCGAAAACCTATTTTACATTCTACAAAAAAAGTATAAGGTATGATAACGTTACATCGTAAGATAAATGTTTTATAAACGACTACACATAACCACCTATTTTTTTTACATTTGAAAAGGATTGATTATTTAAATTGTTACGTGTGTCACATGTTAATGGATGAAGTTATAAAATAAAATATTTGAAAATCTTTCTCATTAATTATCAGTTTATGGAATGCAAACATCTGCTGTGCGATAACAGCTCTTTAAATGAAGGAAGTACAGACTAGATAGTGTTCAAAGAAGTATTATAAGGAAAGATATATTCGTATGTCTTAAAGGTAATTTATTCATTTGAACATAAAATAAAGTGCATTGAACCAAACCCTTTAAAAGTGTGCTTTTAGTATGAGATTTGAATTGCATGAAGACGTAAAAATTTACATAATTCAATAATTTCAAAAAATATTTTCTGAATCTTTTTGTTTATGTTGTGTTTTTTTTTTTTTTTTTTTTCGCTTTTATGTGTCGGGCGTACTATTCAGGTGTCACTAAGACATTATTTGTCGTGTACATTAAAACATGTTTTATCTCATGACATAAGAGAACAGAACATACCGTTTGATGCGTTTTCAGATTCATCACTCATCTACTTCCTGTTTACGGAATATATTTGTCACATGATAGCCAAGTTGAAAATTTCTGTCAAATTTTCATCAGGAACTACATTACAAGGATTAAGATATTTGATTTCAGGATTTATATAAATCAGCTATACTGTGTGGTGCGTTTTCTGATTCATCACTTAACAACTTCCTGGTTACCAAACACTTGTATCATTTTGCACACGATAGTCAAGTTGAAAATTTTCTCACATTTTTTTCAGGAACCATTTCTTGATTTTTTCACTTGACTGGGCGGAGTTTAACCCGTTCACTCATCATAGACATCTATCTATAGACAGGTATTTGGGGATAAATTCATCAATGAAGTCTCCAGTTATGGTCATTGATCCGGTTAAAATATGCAAACACTACAGTTGTATTTGCAAAATAAATAATGAGACATAGTTGTTGCGTTTCTTGTAGAGCGGAAATAAAAATAAAATAAAAAAGTCACATTTTGGATTTGTTGGTATGAAAGTAAAACTATGACGACAGCAGTTGCAACATATGCATATGTCGATATTTTATAACGTTTTGAAAACTTTTATTTTTTCCATTATTCATGCTATTCCTAATGTATTTTTCTTTTATTTTCAAAGGGGATAATTTGGAAATAGACTTGTTCATATTTAAGTAAGGAAAAATGGGGTATTAATTATATTTTATTTTTTATATATGATTTTTATAATTCACAGAGAATTATACAATAACCGATACTCTAAAATACTCTGCGTTAGCGCATATATGCTTTAGCACATAAAAATGTTATAAATCGTAAACTATTTTATTCGTCCCTTATATTACACTCAGTTGTTTTTTGTATATTAATTACGTAACACTGATAGGTGATTGGAAATCAGTACTAATAATTATAACGGCAATCATCCTTATCACACACATCTTCGAATAGACTGTAATACTGGTAATACAATACAAGGATTTCTAAAATTTGGTTTCAGGGTTTATATAAGTCAGCTATACCGCGTGATCCTTTTTACATTCATCACTCACCAACTGCCTGTTTACCGAACACTTTTTTCATTTTACACTATCAAAATTTTCCACTTGCGGCGGGGTTAACATCAATGAGCAGTAGCGCGCAGTTTCACTTGTTGTTAATTAAATAACTTGATACACACTACCTCGAAATACAAAAATTGCAAGGCAAATATTTAAACATTTACGTGTACATGTATCACTATTGAAATCATTTAATTTGTATTTTCTTTTAAATTTCCATCCGTGATTACCCAATTACATTGAAGTTATTATATTAAAAAGAAAGAAGCAATAACCCCAAACCAAATATTCTCTATTAAATTGGATTGTAGTTTCATACAATGACTTTTTGATTGATATTTTACCTTGTGAAGCATTTGTGAAGTATGTAATGACACAAACAATCGTATGCATCCATTCCCAATAAAATACATACTGTATTAAATCCTACATGTATGCACTCAATACATATACTTAATTTACCTTTTATTATTTATTGTGTAGTAACACACTTTTCCATTAACCAAATGTAACATTTCTAAACAGCATGCAATATTTCCTACAATCAACATGATGTATGAATAGGCAGCCATGGTAAAATACTTCAAAAAGGAAATGTATCGTTTTATCAGTTGTAATTCTACGAATTTGTATTTGTTTCCTGATGTTGAGTGCAAGTTACAAAAACTAATGCAATAAAACGATGAATATCCGGTTATACAACATGATATAATCACTTAATTAAGCGATTAATAAAGTAGATTTTTTTAATAAATATCATTTTACATTGAAAAAAGGGAAAGACTAGTAGTATGTCAATCCAAACGGCAGTTAGATTTGTATTTATAAAAATATCTCGAAACTGAAAGCGACTGTCAAGAGCAACAGCCTTTGACAATTAATGACAATTGTGATCTAAACCATTTCATCTGGTCAACAGGAATTTACAACGTTAATCAATTGGTAGAAATAAATATATATATGTGTAAACGGGTAACCGATCCTTATACAAAAAGGCAATTGCAAATTGTTAAATCTCCTGTATATTTGTATTTTATTGCTTTAAAATATATGTTAAATCTTATGTGTCTGTCATTGTTGATGTCATGATAATTCATGATCGGTCTATTCTTTCGTGATACTTTTACAAACCTAACAAAATCGGTAAAATGATTCGTGATAGAACAAAAATTTCTGACAAATCTTTTTTTGAGAAACATACCCTTTTTGTTAGTGCAGAAAATAACGTACAAATTACATATTTCGGATTGAAAGACTTACATCCCATCGAACTAGAGATAAAGTATACAACAGATACAGTTAAGTCGGCCTCATATCTTGACTTACATCTAACAATTGACAATGAGGGTCGGTTGAAAACAAAACTTTACGACAAAAGAGATGATTTCAGCTTCCCAATTGTATACTTTCCCTTTCTAAGTAGCAACATTCCAGCAGCGCCTGCATACTAATTTATATCTCCTAATTGATACGATATTTCCGTGCTTGTATTTCCTATCATGATTTCTTTGATAGAGGGTTGCTACTCACAAGGAAGCTATAAACCAAGAGTTCTAAATGGTGAAGTTGAAATCATCCCTTCGTAAATTTTACGGACGACATCACGAGTTGGTTGACCGTTATGGAATAACCGTTTCACAGATGATTTTGGATATGTTCCTTAAGTCGTAACTACAACCACGGGTGCTACATGTGGAGCAGGATATGCTTACCATTCCGGAGCACCTAAGATCACCCCCAGTTTTGGGTTGGGTTCGTGTTGCTTAGTCTTTAGTTTTCTATATTGTGTCATGTGTACTATTATTTGTCTGTTTGTCTTTTTCATTTTTACCCATGGCGTTGTCAGTTTATTTTCGATCTATGATTTTCACTGTCCCTCTGGTATCTTACGCCCCTCTTTTACACTAAATCCTGTGGAAAACGTTATCTTGAACTACAGGTTAAGAAAGAGTTACTGTTCTATATTGAATACTTCACTGTTATTTGAACTGTATGCGACTTTTATACAATAGAGAGATTTAGCTATTATTAAACCAGTTTTGACTAACCATTTTCTATAAAAGAAGCCTATTCCAAGTCAGGAATATGAAAGTTGTTTTTCATTAGTTTGATGTGTTTGAGCTTTAAATTTGCCATTTGAGTAGCAATAATTAGGGACTTTCGTTACAAGTTTTTCGCGGAGTTCTATATTTTTGTAAATATTCACCTTTTTTTTCTTTAGTCAGCGATGCTGCCCTGCATTTTTAAATTCGTTTGCTCGAATCGTGTCTATGTAACACACTTATAATACTATTCTTTATCAATAAGTCATATAACCTTATTATCAAAAGAGAAATTTGTTTAGCAAAGTCATAAGATTATAATTTGATACGCTAGACGCGCGTTTCCTCTACCAAAGACTCTGATATCTTGTTTTAGTTTTGCTTTGCGTTTGTTTTAGTGGTTACATAAGCTCGTCAATGTGTGTATGAGTATTGGATTTTCGCAGATGTAAGTATTGCTGAAAACTGTAGCATTCGGACTTGTGAATATTAGTCTCATTTGCATTCATACCAAATCTTTTTAATATTCAACTGGCCCTGCTTTAAGATTAGGTAGTTAGGTCATATTCCTTTCAAAAGTTATCCTTTACTATATTTATCAATATAACTTCGGCAAGGGAAAACTATGTTTGTATCATGGAACAGGATCGATTGATATATTGTTGGTTGTTTGACGTCCAGTAACAATAGATACAATTGGTAAGTTCTTCAAAGAAAGTCTTATCGATAAAGGTCGGGGGAGTTTCAATTGCCAATGAAAAAATAGGGTATATTGTGTGAGACAACAGACCACCTACAAACTCAGCAAACAGTGATTACAAGGGTTTTTACGTACACATCGCGTTCTTCTCTCTTTTCACGATGTATCGATTTTAACGTTCACGTCAAACTGAAGGTGACTGCGTACTTGTACATTCATCACCGTCTAATTGATGCCCCACCTTGGAAAACGTTTTTAATGCCGATCGGAGGTATACCTGTGGTGACCATATTTCTATTCCACAGTTACTCTTAGGGACACGGAACAGGAATAGTTCAGAGTATGGTATGGTTCAAAAATCACTTCATTCGCAAAAAAAAAACGTTTTAATTGTTGTGCATCCAAAAATAACGTCCATTTTCAATTTCAAGATTTTACAAAGCAACTGCTTTTGGAACATGTAGAACACAAGGGGCGATAACTACCATAGGGACTTTTCAAACGCATATATTGAGAATATATAAACAACGCCATGGCCACAAAAACTAATATACTGACAATAGTACACATAACACAAAATAGACAACTAAGGACTGAGCAACACATACCCCACGAAACATGAGGTGATCTCAGGTGCTCCATAAGACTGAGCACATCCGTCTCTACAATTGAAACCCGTCGTGTTGCCCATATTATTACAAACCATGTAATAAGTGTAATTCGGTAGGTCACATTCGGGAAAAGGGAAACGGGATTATGTTACGACATAAAGAGAATAACCGTTATCATCTGTGACACGGATTTTCCAAACGTGATGGACCTAAACTTCCAAACTTGGAACTCTTGGTTTATATCATCTTTGTGAGCAGCAATCCACTATCAAGGAAATCATGAAAGAAAATACAAACCCTAGAATATATCATCAACTGGGATATGTATAGTCCGAATGCAGGCGCCGCTGCATGGAATGTTGGTACATATAAATTGACAGTTCATATTTGGGAAGCAGAAATTATCGCTTTTATCGTAAAGTGTTGTTTCCAACTGACACTCATTGTCAATTTCTAGATGTATGTCAAGATAAGAGGCAGACTTAACTGTAACTGTTGTATCCTTTACCTGAAGTTCGATGGGGTATATTCGTTCAACATTATCACAAAATTTTGAATTATTTAGTGAGAGAACACCCTATATGTAGCGTAAAGTAAAGTTAAAGGATACCGCCAACTTCTTTTTTTTCATCCTAAGACGTTCCTGTATGAATTAAGTCATCCTCATATGAATAAAATAACAAGACGGCAAGATTAGGGGCACAATTGGTTGCAATGCAAATGCCAATTGTTTGTTGACAATTCTTTGATGGTTGCCAATCCACTAAATGTGTGTTTTGATCATAACAGCCGGGAGGTAAAAGGAAAAGAATTTTTACATAAAACGTATTTATGTTAACTTAGATTTATATGTTAAGCACCAGTAGTGCAATACTACACAAGTTTAGTTATTCGATTAAGAGAATACAATTCAAAGCTACAAACAAACTGACGGAATTTCATGCATGATCGTCGATAGAGTAAATGTCTACTATAAGTAGCTTCGTCTTGTTTCTGTTTACTTACTTATCCATCCTTTATTGGTGTTTTTTTTTTTTTTGTTAAAATGTCTTGTAAAAGAAGAGACATCAGTACAGTCCGTGTAACGTAAAAGTTAACAATACGAACGATGCCCGAACCATATACGGACGATGCCCGTACGATGTACGTACGCTTCCCGAACGGTGTACGAATGCAAACGAAACGCTGACCGAACGTTGTACGGACGCTGAACGAATGATGTACGAACGAAACCATGTACCATAAACCATACCATAAACGATAACATAAGCGCCCTCGTACATCGTATGGTTTTGCGTACATCGTTTCATTTAGCGTATACCGTATCGTTTAGCGTACATCGTTTCGTTTAGCGTATATCGTATCGTTTAGCGTACGTCGTTTCTTGGCATGCATAGTTTCGTTTAGCGTATATGTTTTTTTAAATATAAAACATGAATTGTGTTCTGTTAAATCTTTTATATGTGTGATAATATGCGTAAAATTTAGATTGGATGCATGTTTCAGTTTTAATTAATAGTTTAATAAATTATAATTTAATCTGACTCGATGTTGATCCAACATTATTTACATAAAAGTTTGAAAAATAAACACTGAAATAAATTTAAACAAATTAAAAGATACAATTATGATTTTTTAGCCGTAGAAATACGTACTTGGTGAATGTGCGAGTAAACTACAGTCTGCAGAGTATTCAGTCAACATTTTTGAATATAGCCTAAGGTATCCCCATTTTTTTCCAAATGAACAATTTTTAGATGGAATTCGGAATTAACCTAATGTTCTTACAAAAGTATATTCGAGTCTTAAGGTTGACCTTTTGTTCAAAAGTGTTGTTAAATATTTTATGTATTCTCTTTTATAGCATTATTCTAAAATCGACTGAGTAGCAGTTTTATCTATATGTCGTAATTAAACCATTTTGTTTAGATTATAGATTTTTTTTATTCGTTTTCAAATCAGACAAAAAAAAGAAATATTCGAGAAATTTCAAATAAAACAATTACTCATTATGTGCCTCATCAACCCCAAACATAAATCCCTACCAATGTACAAACGATTGTGTACTATTTTAACTATAAATGCACTTGACTTTAAACAATCATCAACAATTGTCCGGCAAAAACTAGACCTTTTCCTCTATTCTTTAATTTTCTTATACCATTTTCCTCTGTTCTTTATTTTGCCTGTTATACTCTATTCTAATTTTATATTTTTCTTTATTTTCCTGTATCTATACCTCCTTTATTCAGAGCAACCCACCCTAAATATACATATGATACACGCGGTCTATAGGTCATCGCTTGTGCCGTGATACACATGTTTGCATAACAAAGGATGTCCTTGTTCATATTTATAACATTGTAAATGTCCTCCTAATGATACATCTAATAGTTACCACTGGACATTAAACAGCTAACTATAAATTCATCCGTCATATTCTTAGTTTTGTTATAATGTGAAAATCAAATAACATGATGAAACAATAATTATTGCAGATTTTCACTACGGAAATAATGGGAAATAATTGTAAACAAAACCACTCAATCACATCCCTACGCCACAAATTAAAGTCTAGCCTTTTCACATTAAAATACATTATTTTCATAAACCTATTTCTAAATAATTTTAAACAATTTTAAATCAAACGGTCATTTTTCTATTTGCCATAAAAAAAAAAAAAAAAACAATTATTTTCATTTCTTATTTTAAACAGATCGATTGTTTTTCAATGGTCGGTGCCTGTCAGCATTTATAAAATCTAACACCGTGTTTGCCAGAAAGAAAGCTACATAGAACAGGAAAACAACAATGTCTTAGAAATACTTCCAGGCCCTATTTTCTAATTTCTGTTGTAATGTGGTGTAATGCAAAAGGTAACTCCTGAATACTGATTTGTACCCTTAAGCATTTGTGGTTAATGACAAATCTATGGTAGTCTCTTTTCTTTACTCGAAAGTATTCGACTAAATCATGTTTTATTGATGAAAATTGCTCATTGCTGACGAATGTTAAACATTGATCCCTAGATTTTCAATTGTTTAGTTGTTAAGTTACTGTCTGATCTCGCAAACCTGGCATTTTATGGTCATTATTTTTTGCATCCAATTGCACCAATGTATTAAAAAGATATAAACGCCACACCGTACGAGAGTCGTTGTTTTACATAAAAACTATTAGTATTTTTTTTTCTATAACGAAATACGAAACCACTTCTCGCAATTCGCTTTGGGGTTATTGTGCTTGTCTTTTGACAAAATATGGCCTTGTCTCAAAAACAAAAAGTATAACATAATATAGAGTAATATATAAAACTGGACTAGAGTGAAGAGTTGGGAAGTAGGAATTCGAATTTTAATTGAATGTTCTAAATCTTAGTGTATTTCTGATATATGATTGTACAGACTCAAAAATTTCTTTGTTTTGCTGAAATGAAAGGTCACCGTCGCCAGCCAATAAAAGCAAAATGAATATTAGTAGATCTTTCTAATTTTGAAAACAATATTTCTCTTGTTTCGTTGATAAAAGGCACTTAAAAATAGTGAATACTATCCTCATCAGGATGACCACAGCTGCATGCGGGATTGGGTTTAATATTAATAAGGTTTAAATCTGCATTTGAATAACTGCACCATATTTCTCAACTGTGTATCAATGATATTAAGATTTCTATCACCACAACTAAAATAGGAAGTGCGTACTGTGAATAAATACTCAGTTTACTATTATTTACAGCAAGTTATCACGTATAATACCACGTTAACAATTAGGGTGACAGTGTTTGATAGTCTGAAGGAGACAGCATCAAGGATTTAATAAGGCAAATTAAGCTTTTGTTGTACTCAATCTTACTAAAGTTTTCTTTATTATATTTAATAGATATATATCCGAGATACGATAATGTAGTTTTCTTTTCATATCACACCTGATCATCAATGATGGGATAATGTCTACTGAGAGAATTTAACCAGAGACTGGATAACGTAGAAATGACCAATCAAAGGTCACTGTACGGCCTTCAACAATGAGTAAAATTCATACAGCATAGTAAGATATTAAAGGCTCCGAAATGACAAATGTAAAATACACTCAACACTGTTCAAACATCACCGCACGTCAAACTTTGAACAGCAGAAAACCTGATTGGACATTCGTGACAATTTGGCACGCCCTCATGAATTGGCGTACGTCCTATTATTATTAGTTATTATTTTCCTGTCTATTCTGTCATTTATTGCATTTGATTTGTAATTTGTCCTCATGTAACACATATTTGTGTTTGAGTGTAAATAAAGAATTGAAAATGTATTTTGCGTCAAATGTGCAATGAAGCCACGGATCGTCGTAATCTTCAAAAATAGTTCTGAAACGGATGATAAAATATGGAATGTCTGATTAGAAATATAACAATTATGTCCACTGCGCGATTATAAAACGGGCTATATTTGGACATTTGAGATACTATAAGTACTTGTTTTCTGTGATAGAATTTCAGAGGTCAATACGACTTTTAATCAGTTGGATTTTAATTTTAATAAAAAAAATGTGTTTGCTTTTCTTCTTTTCTTCAAATTCAAATCATGATTCTTTAGTTCGAACATATTTTATTGTTCAAAAATGACAAATGGATTAGACACAAGTTTTCAACTTAGTGACGTCTTCTCCAATACATACATAAATATACAATTTAGCATGAAGATATAAAAATAAATTACATATAAATTTTAAGAATCGAATCAATGGATATTTTCCACTTAATATAACTAATCGAGTGCGCCTATTTTCAGAAGAAATAAATACAAACACACCGAGCTGTGTAAAATAAAATATGTTAGTGTACATGACAAGTCATGTGTGTGAATTTGTTTAAATGTAAATTATACACTCATAGTTTATGATGTGATACATATTAAGTCGCTTTTCTAGTTACGGATTAATAGGAAAACGGAATAAATCTACACGTAATTGTAAGTATCAATTTTGTTTTTTAATTAAAACCATTGAAACGTTTCAGAATACAATAGTCAATCATAAAGATCATTCGATTATTGTATCCTTAAGAGCATAAATTGATCATGTTCTAGTAAGATCTGTTACAGAATATTGTCAAAGTTGAGAAAAACGCTTTGTACTTTTATATACTTTGTGGACAAATAGAAAACACTATCATTTTCGTCAGAACTCAAAGACTCTTCACCAGAGAGCAATACATAAATTGTAATATTGACAGCAAAAACATTGATTTCATTTATCATTATAAGCCTTTGTGAAGAAAAATTGTTACAATATAATAAATAAATAATGATTCTTCGATATTTCCCATTGTCTTCTGAAAATAAGTTGAATAATTCAAAATTTGTATACCAAACATTTAAAATTTTACTCTGCGTTTATAAATAGCATTGAAAGTACAACATCTTATAAACGATAAACATTGATAGAGCTAAATGATCCACTCTTTCTCATGTTGAGATGGAATATGTTCGTTATTTGATTTAACGAGTTTAACAATCGAAACCCTGAAATATCGTCTTATGACAAGCACGAAAATGGCGAAACTGAACTTCCAACAGCGGACAATGATTTCTAATTTTACAATATTCTTTCAATGGATTTTTTAAATGCAATGTAGAACTTATCAATTAAGACATTTCTTATCCCTTTTGAAATATGAAGTCACATGCACGAAGAAGTTTGTCTGACGTATGAAGAGTGAAAAGAAGACCGTACTTTGACCTATAATGGTTTACATTTATAAATTTTGACTTGGATGGAGAGTTGTCTCATTGGCACTCATACCACATCTTCTTATATCTATGACAGGAGTTTAGAGAAAAAAAGGCAGTATGGGCATTTTGCCAAAAGAAAAGGCATGATGACTTCATGTAAAACAAGTCAGAATAAATTAATAACTAAGAAAGGCAGGACAGAATAGAGTGTAAAATTAAAAAAGCAGGACTACATTTACATTGAGATGACCTTTAAAGAAAAATGCAGGACAACATTTTCATCCTAGCCCTCCCAAACTCCATAAAAATTTAATGGTATCTCCTAGTGTTGATCTCAACAACGAGCTTTGTAACCGCAGAGATAAAGTCAATTGTGAGTCGGTGTGACTCTATCCCCACCAACACATAACCACAAGCTGAGTGAGGAGACTTTCTTGCTATAAGACGCCTAGAACTATTTCGACCTTGTCGTCTTATTTTTAAAATTACGTCATAGATTATCTGATCACTACAACGTTTTTACAAAATATTCGTTCCCGTGAAAACTAAGATTTGTTTAACTTTCAAATTTCATCGAGGTCTCTTCTCGGGATATTACGGCTATCTGTATGTTGGCTTTAAAGTCGACAAGATAACAGGTTAATGTATTTAAGTGAATTTAAGATTTGTTGCAATTCTAAAGTACAATGGTTAAATCAATCTTATCTTTGATGTGCCACATGGGCATCCCTATAAAATAAGACAGTCCATGCGTGACCCATGGCATTAGATATATTTTGCATGTCATTGGATATATTCTATCATAATCCAGGCCAGCTAATAACTAGTGTGAAGCTAGCACTAATAACCTATATTATTTACGTGTCTGAAATTTTGAAAATGAAACTAAACTCTATATAGAACAGACCTTTACGAACGTCGGGTTGGGACTTTATTATTTGTGTGAACTTGGGATTTACACGTATTAAACTCTTCACTTTTCGGGATTCGAGGAAAAAATATTTAGCAAACATTGTTGATGAACACAAATAAAAAATAATTCTGTATCATAAATTTAATTTGTTAATATTTGCAACTCTTGAAAAATTTCAAAACCAGCTGATTTTTTTTATTTCTTCAAGTTGAATAACTTAAAGAATGGGATATACACTTCCCAAATTTAATCTAAAATTCAACTACATTACTCAGCACTTTGAATATTGAAACAATACGAGATATAAATATGTTTTTTTTTTATCAAATTCGAATACTGGGAGCTATCTGAAGTCTGTTCATAGGATCTCAGTTTTAATATAGGCGTGGCAATCCATCACTTTTATCCAATCAACTGTCCTTAATAATAAAGATTGGCGTGCAATTGTGTCTGTGTCAAGTTAGATAAATATATTCATATTTCTGGACGTACATATGTCGGGGTTTAGGCTATTTCATTCGATAGTAGTAGATGAAAAAAGGATTTTCTGTTATTCTATCTATAACTGAAAAAGTGGCATTAAATCGTAGAGGCAGTCCCACTTTATGTGAAGAATAGAACATTTTGGATTTTCTTCTGTTCACTACCAAATGTCAGCCTGTACCACTGAAAATATATAACTTCCGGACTAGCAAACACGGGCAACCCAGTTACTAATATTCCTGCTTCCAACTAAACGTCATGTTCTAGATTGTCGGAATCTTGTTGAGTACAACCATTCAATGACTCACGTGCATATTACATAATTGGTGTTAAGTTTATGCGAATAAGATAATTCCTAGTCAATACATATTTCATTTTATGCCCCACCTACGATAGTAGAGGGCATTATGTTTTCTGGTCTGTGCGTCCGTCTGTTCGTTCGTTCGTCCGTCCGTCTGTGCGTCCGTCTGTCCCGTTTCAGGTTAAAGTTTTTGGTCAAGGTAGTTTTGATGAAGCTGAAGTCAAATCAACTTCAAACTTGGTACACTTGTTGCTTATGATATGATCTTTCTAATTTTAAAGCCAAATTAGACTTTTGACCCCAATTTCACGGTCCACTGAACATAGCCTTACATCAACTGTCAAGATGAAGAACAGGAATAAAAGCCCTGTTCATTGATAATTTTCTATGTTTTCTATGTATTGTGTGCGATTTTGTCCCATGTACATTTACTCCATATCCTTTCATTTTCTATAGAAAATGAAAGTGGGAGTTTCAGGTTAAAGTTGTTGGTCAAGGTAGTTTTGATGAAGCTGAAGTCCAATCAACTTAAAACTTAGTACACTTGTTGCTTATGATATGATCTTTCTAATTTGAAAGCCAAATTAGACTTTTGACCCCAATTTCACGGTCCAATGAACATAGAAAATGAAAGTGGGAGTTTTAGGTTAAAGTTTTGGTCAAGGTTGTTTTGATGAAGTTGAAGTCCAATCAACTTGAAACTTAGTACACATGTTCCCTATGGTATGATCTTTCTAATTTAAATGCCAAATTAGATTTTTACCCAATTTCATAGTCCATTGAACATGGAAAATGATAGTGCAGTGGGGCATCCGTGTACTTTGGACACATTCTTGTTTTAGAAATTTAATCTTGTGCTTGCACACTTTAAAACGTTTTCTATATTGTGTAGAATTTACCATTGGAATCAAAAGTAATACCTAAGTGTTTATGACAGGAGACAATTCTACTACTTGATTTTGAAGTTCCATTTTAATTTCATCTGGAGAAGAATTACAGGAGAATAGCATAGTAATTGTCTTTTAGGATTAAAATCAATAAACCAATCCTGAGACCATGCTGAAATTTGTTCTAAATCGCTATTTAAGATATCCTCTATTGTGTAAGGACTATTTCTTGAATAAGAAAGGGATGTTTCATCAGCACACAATCGAGTTAGACTTATCAAATTACCAGCTATGTCATATACCTGAGTAAGGAATAGTAGGGAACCTAATAAAGAGCCTTGTGGAACTCCTGCATTAGTATTCTCAAAAGGCGAATATGAACTTGAAACAAAACGCTTTTGCAACTTATTAAGTGATTAAATACATTTTAAATACATTTTTTCAAATACTTTGCCCACTGCTGATAATAATGAGATTGGTTTATAATTGGAAATCCGGTTTTGAAAATAAATATATGCTCAAACTGAAAGTCAACTCATTTTAAAGAAGTTTTGAAAATAAAATGGTTAAATGCATTTTTTTTTTTACATAAAGCACAAATAAATTTACATACATTATCAGATCAAAATATCTTAAATACCCCAGTCCAGAGATACTGTGTATATTCGACTGAATATACCATATCGATAATTTTACATTCGTACTTGTTACGTAACAAGATCTGTGTCCAGGTAAAAGATCCAGCAGGTGGTGTATATTCTAAAGTGTTTATCGCCTTCCATTTTACATCTGACGATGACATTTAGCTTTAGGGCCATTTTGCTTTCGCAAAGAAAAACTAAAATTAAAAAAAATATATATAATATTCTGTTGAAAATCTTTTAAAGGTAAACTGATAAGCACAACGTCTTCGCAATTTCTTGTTCAGATCCAGGGACACAGATGTCAGAATGAATAAGAAAACACTAAATTCTTAAACAATATATTGTGAAATGGACACCAAGCACATTTTGATAGACAAGTGTACTGATAGATTTTCGTGTGTATTTTCTATGTTCTGGAAACTTCAACATCCCATCAACAATATTTAAATTAAAGTCCTAAGTTTTATAGATTAAATATATTTTTTTTTAAATATCATTTGCAAGGCTGCATGCACATTGCACCTATCGTTTTCATATATTTCTTTTCCGCCATGCATAAGTTTACTTTGACTTCTATATATATAATGTTTTTCAGAGATCGATTTATAAACTTTATGCTTAAAATAATTAACCCACACAGAGCGATAGCACAGACAGAAAAATTCTCTGGAAAGAGGACTGTTTGCAAATCATTTTGAAAGAAAAACTGAATTATTTTGATATCCTAATGATAATGTTTCTTTTGACAGCACTATATTTTATTGATTATTCAATACATGTATATGATATCCGGCATTTATATACATGTACATGCATAATAAATATCCCTTGGATATATTTTAGTTGATTGATTGTAAGTTGTTTAATGTCCAGTGTAAACTATTTCAAACATTTCTATGAAGAAAAGAGTTTCTCATTCCTAGGAAGATTTAAGGATTTTTGTGCACAATGTAATTTAAAGTATTAACTCCGTGTTTCAAAGTAAAAAAAAACAATATTGTTTTTCTTCATATTTAAAAAAATGGATTTGTTTTGTGCTGAATAGAATTTACTACGACAAATTAAATAGTATTTTCAATGAGGTTTATATTTAGGTGTGTGCCAAATAGGAAACAATAAACTGGTAAGTTGGTGACCATTTAGACTTCGTTTAGATGAAACACGTCTTCCAAATTAATAGTTTAAAATTTTGGGAGTTAAAATTGTAAAGTGAAACTTTTCTTTTATTGTTAACTTTGCACTAAAATGTATATTCAAACCTATTCTATTACTTCCTCTGAGCAAAGTCTTAAGGAAATATATATTGAATAACTCTATCAAATATGGTTTGTTTTAAACCGAATTAAACGTACATCAAACGGAACTGAAACTGTAGGAGATCATAGTGGGTTTAACGACAACGAGACAGCAATCAAACAACAAAAACACATAAGGACAGCTAGTGGGCAACATATATAGTGTTCACCAATAGAAAGGTGTATACACAACATCCCTAATTTCTTTATCATTGTGAATAAATTTTTCCCGGAAAATAGAATACATGAACTACATGTCTTTGATTTAACAGAACAAATAATAAAAGATCTGGCATTAAAACGTGATTCTCCATATAATTTAAAAATTGAAGAAAGCCAGAATATGAAAGTTATACAATTTAAAGAATACCAATCTTAAAGTTTTACTACTTAGAGGTATATTTTCCCTTTCTTTTAACCTACAAGTAAACTTCCTGAGAGCCGATGATTAAATATCCTAATTTTTCCGAAATGTTCATATATAATATTAATATGGCGTCAAGTGTTTAAACAGTTATTTGCCAATCAAATCGGTATGCACGTTAAATAAATATTAAAATGTCATATAAATAATGCTTAAAAATGATGTAATTATATTATCAATCTAAAAATATAAATCATGAACACAAAAAATAATATATGTATTAAATGACTGAAGCAATTTAAAATTCTAAGGATATTGTTACAATATTGCCGAAAACTGAGACTACTATAACTGTTATACGTGTAGTAGTCTCAGCCGAAAACAATACGTAATTGAAAAATATAAGCAAGTATGACAAACCAATCAAAATTTATTGTTTGGGATTATTCATGGTTGACTAGTTCTATATTAACCAGTGACACGTGTCCTAATTATTAAGAAAAGGGACAGAAAAGTATTAAACAGAAATAACCGTTTTTCAAAACCATATTTTCAAAATTCACTGCATGATTTAAACAGCTTAAAAGTGTTTCATTTATTTTATCTTTGTGCGTATACAAAAATTGAAAGCAAGTTGAACTTCAATGTTCATGACTTACGAGTATTAGATTTCTTTTGAAATTGATCGATGAGCGGCTTTTCACAAATACCGAACAAAAGAATATGGCGTAAACGTCAATTAATGGACAAGCAACCCAACGAAAAAATAAAATTTAAGAGGCATCTATAACTAGTTTTGAGTTAGAGAAATCATTCAATGCCATATGATTCTATTTAGGTTTGTGCGTTTTCGATTTACGAATAAGTCAATAAGATAAAATAATTAAATAATTGAAGCAAAAAAAAAAAATACAAAAAGATACATGAAATAAAATAATAACATAAGTTTACAAATACGTACCTAGGTGCATTTAATAAAGCAACATTCGAACTTATTATTACCATTTTTTTAATTGTAATTTTATGTTTATGTATATTTAATGTTACCCGATATGGAGTTCTTCTAAAGATAAAATTCACTTGAATGGGTATTTCTGGTGTATATACATGTATCACACGTGCTATCTACATGTACAATATACAGAAATGACACGACTGGGTATTGTAAAGTTACTGAAGGAGATTAATGTCAAATGCATATCCCGGGCGAAGAATTTATTGGTTTTCAGAACTGGATATCGGCCTTCAAAACACCGTGTGTACACAAACAAAACAGTATTCATCTTTTACGCAGTCTAGCCTGAGAATAAAAGTTTTGGCAATTTGTGTAGGATTTTAATTTTAGAATGTAATGAACAAGTAAGAAGATCGTTAGAAACCTTAAGTGAATCGGAAAATGAGCTATGCACGATGAAAGGAAAAAGTTTGGTGCGTCGATAAGAAATTTCATAGAGGCATGTGATATTTGTAAAATTTCAAGTCTTTCAATAACAACCATTTGTAGAACTGATTATTTCGATCCTTCAAATATGTGTAAAATAATTAAAATTTATATTTTTTAGTCTCTTTCATATATACAATTGTAGTATGTTTATAAATACTGTAGATTTGTATTTGATCATCGATTGCATGCACAACGTCCAGTGACAAATATTTCATGTATTCGTACAAAGAATTAAAATACAATTGATTGGTTATTTAAGGTAAATGATTTGAGTTAGAATAGGTGAAACTTGGCCAGAAGCTTACCTCTAAAATAAAGAAATATGAAAAGGTAGAGTTATTTTTAATTCTTTATTTTACTCATGGACTTAAGCACGTTTTACAGTCAACATAACAGTTTTAACACCGACAGCAGGAATCACAAGCGACGCTGGTTCCATAGATGTCTTCAGCGAATTTTATATATCCTGGCAATTTTCGGTTTATATCAGACTCTGACATTGAGGGAACAAATACCATGGATATGTCTTGTCTTTTTTTTAATACGTTTAGATATAAAACGTGTATCTCATACAAAGCCTCATTTATAGAACATTATATATAATTGATTGTGTCAAGGAAATATTTGGATCAGAGAAATAGTTGGTGGAGGAGAGAGAAAGAGAGAGACTTATATCGCGGTATTTGGTCTCATGTTATTCAAGTCAAAATGTGATGGGAGGAAACGTTTCCCCTTCGTTTTATATATATTCCATAATGATATTAGTTGGAGATTTAATCCAATCCAAACTAATAATTGTTTTTTTTTTTATCCCGCATCTTTTTATATTAAATTATTTCAACTCAAAATAATAATTGAAATAACTTTCTGAAATGAAACCCTAACATATATCAGACGCTTAACAAAACGATATACCATACGATTGATGAAACGCTAAACGATATCACATACCATACGATAAACGAAACGCTAAACGCTAAACCATACCATGTACCATACGACAAATAAAACGCATAACGATACCATGAACCATAAGATATACAAAACCCTAAACGGTGACATTTACCATACGATGAACGAACGATGAACGAACGCTAACCGAACGTTGTACGGACGCTATACGAATGATGTACGAACGATGACCGAACTCTATACGAACGATTCCCGAACGCTGTACGTACGATTCCCGAATGAAAAAAGTGTTAACTTTTACGTTACAGGGACTGTATCAGTGGCTATGATCTCTTTAATCAACTTGCATTATGAAAACATATTAACGTATTGTAATTCAAACATTTCCATTAAAAACAACTTATAGAGTGAATGTTTTTTTCCCACAAATTGCATTAGATTATAATAGTTGTTAGTGTGATTGTATAATCAAAGTTAGAAAGCAATATAGTCAGGTGTATTTCATTATACATATACGTAGTACATGGATTTACTACAAGAAATGCAGTGTATATTATTAATCAAAGTTAGAGAAAAACAATGTATATCTTACGGTTTGAAGCGTAAAAAACGTTTAACTGTGATGTTATTTAAAAGTTGTTAACCTAAGCGTACGCATAATTTCAAAGGAAAACATAAAGAAATTTAAATCGATTCTTTCCTACAAGAGAAAAATCGGGAACACAGATAAAATGTTTCGTTTCCAATCTAGATAATCAAGTTTTAATAACTATTTGTGCAAGAGAAAATAAAAAAAAAAAATCACGTCCAGGATCAATAAGTTAAGCATAAAACATGAAACGGGAATCAAGGCAATTAATATATTTTATCCGATTTTCTCTATCTTAACAACTGGGATTTTTAAAACTAAAAATAGATTGAAAATTTCTGTATTCAAGGACATAACACAAACAAATGGCGGATGTGATAATTTTAGAGGATGACATTAAGTATAACGTGCATAACACGACTGTTGAGAGTACAAAAAATGCAAACAGCTCTATAAGTTCATCGTCAGCAGATTCACTTTTAGTACTAACAAGGAATCGCTTGTTGAGGAATTCATGTAAAGATTTACTCAACACATTCCATTACTATAAGGAAACAATGGAAGAATGAATAGAAAAGCCCGTTGAGATTCTTGAGAAACAAACTAACAATTTCATCTCTGCTGACAAGGCTTCGTTAAAATTATCTGAGAAAATATTAAAACAAGCTGTTTGTTTACGCAAGGAAGGTGTGAAAACTATGAAAAAATCAATGATAGAACATAGTCACAAAATCGAAGAACTATACATAAATTATATATTGCGCACTGTGAAAACTATTGATTGCATGTAAAACTTTAAAAATGTTTTGTAAAAGAAATGATTCGTCTTTTGATACATGTATGTCGTTATTACAGGGATGGCTACACCTTATTTACGTTTCACAGGTTCATATGTTGTGTATTGAACACATACAAATGCTATACACCATATCAATAAAGACCGTTCCGTAAGCGAGCACTTATTATTTAAATGTTTAACCGCATTAATAACGCTTATACAACTCAAACAAAAAAATATATAATTATGGTATTAGGTCGCAAAGTATAAAAGTACGATTGATTATTTTATGTAAATGAAGATCAAAGTGCATTGACAAGTTCACAAATCTACAATAACAACACAAACTGTGTACCATACGAAAAATTTAAACAAAATATCAATAATCAAATGATTCACGGTGAGAATGGTTAGCTGGACTGAAACGCTCGAACTCTGATTGATAATAAATTGCTTTTCAGTGTAGACACGATTAAAACCAAATTTTGTATTCGTGAATTTTTGTCTTACATGATTGAATAGTTAGGATCCGTCATGATCACATATTTTACACCTGAATGTAAATTAACAGTAAACACAAAGTAAATTCAGCAACAAATGTTAGCAATGAATTAAATATGTTTAATGTTTTAAACACAGTCATAAAATGTCTTGAAAAAATGTCTTCACTTGATAGACGTACAGATGATAAGCTGTCAAAGGAGTTCCATGGTGTCATATACAACGAATCTTTTGACCATGTTTAAGTCATGTACTCAACAACATTAATGCAAATATGGTCAGTTTTGGTTGATGCCGACAAATAATTTGTTATACGAGTCAGTCTGAGGTATGAAAACTACTGATATTTGTTTACGATTCCATATTTTGAATAAAAGAGGACATGCTGGCATTAAAAATTGATGCAAACCAAATTTTGTAGTCATTGTTTTCCAATATTGCTGTTATTTGTATTATACAATCCATCCTGATATAAAAATATAACTGATTTACTATCCAGCTATAAAGATTTACATAATAAAGTGCAAATATGGTCAGTTTTGGTTGATGCGGACAAATAATTTTGTTATACGAGTCAGTCTGAGGTATGAAAACTACTGATAATTGTTTACGATTCAATATTTTGAATAAAAAGAGGACATGCTGGCACTATAAATTGATGCGAACAAAATTTTGCAGTCATTGTTTTCTAATGTTACTGTCATTTGTTTTATACAGTCCCTCCTGACCTAAAAATATAATTGATTTACTATGCGGCTATATAGATTTGCAGTATATAGTGCAAGTATGGTCAGTTTTGGTTGATGCGGACAAATAATTTTGTTATACGAGTGAGTCTGAGATATGAAAACTACTGATATTTGTTTACGATTCAATATTTTGAATAAAAAGAGCACATGCTGGCACTATCAATTGATGAGAACCAAATTTTTTAGTCATTGTTTTCCAATATTGCTGTCATTTGTATTATACAATCCATCCTGATATGAAAATATTACTGATTTACTATGCGACTATAAGATTTGCATAAAAAAGAGCAAATATGGTCAGTTTTGGTTGATGCAGACAAATAATTTTGTTATACGAGTCAGTCTGAGGTATGAAAACTACTGATATTTGGTTCCGATTCAATATTTTCAATAAAAAGGGGACATGCTGGCACTATAAATTGATGCGAACAAAATTTTGTAGTCATTGCTTTCCAATATGACTGTCATTTGTATTATACAATCCATCCTGATATAAACATAAAACTGATTTACTATGCGGCTATAAAGATTTACATAATAAAGTGCAAATATAGTCAGTTTTGGTTGATGTGGTCAAATGATTTTGTTATACGAGTCAGTCTGAGGTATCAAAACTACTGTAATTAGTTTACGTTTCAATATTTTGAATAAAAAGAGGACATGCTGGCACTCTCAATTGATGCGAACAAAATTTTGTAGTCATTGTGGTCCAATATTGCTATCATTTGTATTATACAATCCATCCTTACATAAAAATATAACTAATCTATTATGCGACTATACGATTTACATGAAAAAAGAGCAAATATGGTCAGTTTTGGTTGATACGGACAAATAATTTTGTAACACGAGTCAGTCCTAGGTATGAAAACTACTGATATTTGTTTACTATTAAATATTTTGGATAAAAAGAGGACATGCTGGCACTCTCAATTGATGTGAAAAAAATTTTGAAGTCATTGTGTTCTAATATTGCTGTAATTTGTATTATACAGTCCCTCCTCACCTAAAATATAACTGAATTACTGTGCAGCTATATAGATTTACTTGATAAAGTGCAAATATGGTCAGTTTTGGTTCATGCGGACAAATAATTTTGTTATACGAGTCAGTCTGAGGTATGAAAACTACTGATATTTGTTTACGATTAAATATTTTGAATAAAAAGAGGATATGCTGGCACTATAAATTGATGCGAACAAAATTTTGTAGTCATTGTTTTCCAATATTGCTGTCATTTGTATTATACAGTCCCTCCTGACCTTGAAATATAACTGAATTACTGTGCTGCTATATAGATTTACTTGATGAAGTTCAAATATGGTCAGTTTTGGTTAATGAGGTCAAATAGTTTTGTTATACGAGTCATCCTGAGTCAGACAATCCTGAGTGAGATGTGAAAACTGCTGGATTTTTGGTGATGATTTAATTATTTGAATAAAAGAAGGACATGCTTGAACTGTTTATTTGTGCAGAAAAAGAAATTTACTATGATTGATTTTCAATTAATTAAAGAGGTGTAATAACATTATTAATTAACTGTAATCGTCAATATGTCAATCGAAAATGAACAGTTGGTCATTTAATTTTGATGTACTTTATCATTTGATATTTAAGGTCAGTTTTTCCAGGATACGATGACAATTTGCGTTAACGCGCGTTTACTACAAACAGTAAACGTGCGTTTACTTTTGACGAAATTAGAAGACGCGCCTTTTTCACGTTAACGCGAAAGTAAACGCGAAAGTAAACGCCCGTTTACTTATACAAAATTAGAAGACGCGCCGATTTTGCGTTAACGCGGAGGTAAACGCGAAAATAAATGCCCGTTTACTTTTGATGTCTACTGAAATTTCGGAGTTAACGCACAGTTAACGCGGCGTTTACTTGAAGTGCACGCGAGTAAACGCCGCGTTAACTTTTTTTACTGTTTTTTTTTTATTGTTTGTCAATGACGTGTAAACGCGAAAATAAATGCCCGTTTACTTTTGATGTCTACTGAAATTTCGGAGTTAACGGACAGTTAACGCGGCGTTTACTTGAAGTGCACGCGAGTAAACGCCGCGTTAACTTTTTCCCCCGTCTACATGTAATGCTTGGTCTGCACCCAACTGTAAGCTATATTAGTCACGAGTATGACTAAACAGTTTAAATGATTGTTATCAATATAAACATTTATTTTTGAGCTGTTATTGTTTGTCAATGACGTGTAAACAAAGTTTAATGATTACGTATGAAGTCTCGAACCTACCTTACGACATCCTTCGATAAGACGATAAAAATAGAAATTATGTTCATAAATAAAAGATATATTAAGAATAAACATTGGTGTAAGTTAAAAAAAGCATGGACATAAATATTTGGTGTAGACTGTGTTTTAGATGTATTTTTTTCATATCTGCGATGACTACACCGGTTTACATAGATGAAATGACTAAATATGTTATTTGTTTTTCTTGTTGTTAAAAGAGCAACTTGTTTTGATGAAACTATAAATGTGTCATTATCTCAAATTTCCTAGATGCAGTAACACTTTTAGAAGAGATTTTATAGTTATGAATTTGGAATGAAATCCTTGGTGCGTCTATTCTCTGTAATCAAAATAATGCCTTATCACTGTTTTTGTATGGCAATATTAGTTGCTGTAATATCTTGTCCTTTGTTGGCTTAATTGTCAAAATATGAATTGTCTTCTGATAATGATACATGTACCACTTCTATGTAAATATCTATGCTTATTCAACTTTACATATTCTGGGTGTATAATAAATTGTGTATAATATTCTATGTTTTATTTTTGCCTCATAGATTCCATTATGTGTCATTAGATATTTGAATTGAAATAAGTAATAATAAGCTTGTGGACAAAGGAAGATATGTAGTATACGTCAAAAGATCACCAACAAGCGATCAAAGCATGTCATACCATTTTGATTTAGTTTTATAGTCTATAATTACAAGGTAAGTGATACTTGCATGATTGCCAAAACCTGCATCAGATTTCGGGCTCATCTTAGCAATCGTGATCGATTATCTGCATGTCTTTTTTAACCTCTAAAATGGATAAAATAAGTTATTTGTTTTGCTTTAGAATGTGTTCGTTTTGTCGACACTTGTCTCACTTGAATGGTCTAGTGTCAAGGAGTAGATGTATTGCACCTATAATGTGTTACAAGGGCGCCGTTTGCATTTATAAAAAAACGCCATTTATAAATTGACTATGTCTAAAATCCGACATATTAGTATGGCTGATATAAAAATGTGTTCCTATTTATATTTACTGTGGATGATAAAATACTACAATAAAAATTGGGGTTTGATATAAAAAGAAAAAAGGAGCATGATATTATTACCCATGAGACAACTTTCCACCAAAATTCAAATGAGGTGGATGTGAGCAATAAAAGAGAAACGTACGACATTCAAAAATAAGAAGAAACTATCTAAAAGAGGGACGAAAGATACCAGAGGGACATTCAATCTCATAGATCCAAAACAAACTGACAATGCCATGGGTAATAAAGAATTAGACAAACATACAAATATAGTACAGAAGACACAACATAGAAAACTAAAGACTAAACAACATGAACCCCACCAAAAACTGGGGGTAATCTCAGGTGCTCCGTATAGGGTAAGCAGATCCTGCTCTACATGTGACACCCGTCGTGTTGCTCATGTTATTACAAAGCCGGTAAATAGTCTAATTCGGTAGGTCATATTCGTGAAAAGGGAACGGGATTGCAGTTAATATAGTCAAAATCTGCATAAATTCTTATAGAAAATTTATAATTCGTTGTAAATACGAATTCGTGGTTCTTGGGTTACCACGAGATCCAGGAAAATAAGTATCTAACAAAGGATGAAGAACCCACAGTATTGTTAACTAAACTTGTATCCATTCATATTTTTACATCTTGAAAAACAGACATCGGTTGATAATATTTGTAATATTTAAGTTATAAAAACGACTTCGTGGCTTCAACAAACTCAGTACGCAATATACACCAACTAGATGCTGAATATTTACCTACACACATGTATAGGGCATTTTAAACAAAATCCTCTATAACGAGACTAAATTTGAAAATTAACTAAAAGGCCATTTTCGCACTTTAAAATGTTTCATAACATCATTCAGTCATAGCTAATGCTATCGAGGATGAAATGTTAAATGGAACGGATATTGGGCAATATTAGGAAGACAACAAGAAATTACCAGATGCAACACGCAAACACGACCCTAATTGAATTCAGTTTATTAAAGTCGATTAGACCCCTCCTATAATTAGCAGTCAATTCCAGGCTATCTCGAAAACACATAATTATACATGTAAATAATCCATTGCCAAGGGCACACCATATGCTTAAATTATTCCTACAACGACTATTACCATCCGACAAAACTTCCCTTTTATGTCGGCTTCAACTAGAACACGAGTTTGACCATTTTGCTTTACGACCTACTACATAATGTCTCGTAACACATAGCAAAGGTGCACGCAGGAGAATGGGATTGATCACTACTACAGCTTATTCTTCATATTTGAAATATAAATAAATCATCCGATATTGAATGTATAATGATACCATGATGGTGTGGTTATTATTAAATAAATACATTGATTGATTGGTGCTAAACGCCACTATTAGCACTATTGCGTTATTTTATGATGGTCAATTTTTACTGGTGGAGGAAGCCAGAGTTCCCAGAAAGAACCATCGAGCTTCGGTAGGAAAACTGACAATGTAAGTCTACGAGTTTAGCCGAGCGCACAACCTCAGAGTTGACAGGATAGTGATATTAGTCTCCTTAGAACACTCAACAACCGAGGCTACTATAATATTGGAAGGAATTTTTACTAATGAATAATTTGTTATTACAAACTGACGTAGAAAAAAAAGCCTTATCCTAGTTCCCCCAAGCACACCGATAGGGTAACCTGGAATAATTCCAATTTTATTGGTGATGGTTACTAATTCGATCTATCTTTACCCCCGGAATGATCAGAATTTAGGAAATATGGTAGTAAAACCCTCGCTAAAAATGGGTGTCTAATTGGCTGTGCGGACTGCATATAAGCAGACCTGTCGGTCAGTATTAGGACAATTCATCCGATGACTCGTGTCGGCTTGGTGATACGCGCAATATACGTTTGAGATCCATCGTAACGTCTATGTGTACACCGTTACAATAATATTATGAACAAACTTGTCAATTAAGTATAACATGGTTAAAATGATAGTTCATATACTTACTTAAAGATTAAAGTTATATATACAAGATACAATTAGTCGTTTGTTTATGACATAGTTTCATAAAATAAATTATTTAAATGAATTGTATTTCTGTTACACAATGGCGTCTAATTATGTATTTCTCTAATTTACAAACCATGTTTTAACCCTTTTCTGCATGTTGTGTGAAATTTTGCATCAAAC
>JAASAO010000253.1:0-36695 GCA_017311375.1 Mytilus coruscus | reverse complement strand
CTGTATTATTACTGATCTATGTTTACACCTTATACATTATATATCAGTATTGTTAAAACTTTTAACACTGAGGAAGGCCATTTGTTGAGCCGAAATATTTGCAATTATTGTATAATTTATATCATCTGTTCAGTTTTTCCATCTTTGTGCGATGATATTCAACACTTTTAATGTTTTGTTTTCCATCTATTTATCGGTATTGTTACACAATCTTTTAGACTCATATAATTTTCCTGTTTGTGTAGTATTGTCAATTTTGATGATCCAATACCTATTAAGTTTACTGGTTGGTAGATTCTTATAGACTCTAAAGTATTTTATTGTTATATAGTTTACACATGTATCTCCGATTCCAAACTAAAAGACAAATTGAATGAGTTGGTCCTGCTTCGTTTCAAAAGAAAGAAAGGCCAACGGAGATATAAGCGTCTTGTCTTGGGGAGGTATAAATCGTACTTTTTAAAAATCTATCACTCTGATTCAAACAAGAAATTCTATTAGAAAATTATTATCAAGATGCTTGATTTCTTGATTGACAACAAATTTGTTACGTTTGGAGGACGTATATTTCAACTAAGATTCGGCATTCTCATGGGAATCAACTGTGCGGCCTTTTTTGCTAATTAGTATTTTTATTCTTACGAGGCTGACTTCAGACATGAGCTTTCTAGGAAGAATGAAAGGAAGCTGCCATTATCCTTTAACTTAACTTTCCGCTATATAGATGATGTCCTCTCACAAAATAATTCAAAGTTTGGTGACTATGTTCAAACCATCTATCCCATGGAACCTGCAATATATGATACATCAGATACAGTTAAGTCTGCCTCAAATCTTGATTTGCATCTGGAAATTGACAATGTGGGTTTGTTGAGAACAAAACTTTATGACAAAATAGATGATTTCAGCTTCCCAATTGTAAACTTTCCATTTCTATGAAGCAACATTCTTGAAGCGCCTGCGTATGGAGTATATATCATCCAGTTGATACAATATTCCAGGGCTTGCGTTTCCTATCAGGATTTCTTTCGTCATTTGTATAGTTTTGTGTTCAAACGTTCCTTATATTTAATTCATAAAATGATGTTCAGATATTGCATTTCTAGATATTGAAACAACGTAAGTTATCTAAGGCTAATTTTGAAAGGTTGTTTTCTTTTAAAAACTAGTCAATTTATTGATTGGATGGAAATGTAGACTTTTTTACAAGATACTATACTAAAAGAAAATCGTAGAAAACAAATATCGACCGAAAGGATAACTAAAGTAGTAATATTTCCATCAATTTAATACGTGATTTGAATTATTTGGGGAAACTCTTGACATCACTCCTCCTCTCAATCGGACAAATATTTAGGATCTGAACATTCCAATACCACTAGTGGTCTAACAAACATTTTGTTTGCATCGTAAGAGTTCAACCCTTTTAACGGACAACACTTCTAATCTAATAGGATGTTAGATAAAGATTACAAGATGATTATTACTCTTTTGTTGCCATGACGTTGTCCATTATAAAGGCAACAAACAGTCATCCGTCATATTTATTCCTTGTAATTGTAATCCAATTTATACTAATACTTTTTGAATTTATAGGTTTGGAAAAATGTCCGGAAGATGCGCCAAAGGGCGTATTGAATTTAGAAAAGGTAGATTCTTCATCGAATAAAGATGGTGCTGAAAACGCTTTGAAACCTTCAGGATGGAAACCGTCAGCTGATGACAAAAATCCGGTTTTGGAGTTATCAACAAGTGACAGTAATCCGATAATGAATGTTGCTCTTGAAACACAATTTGTTGACAGTATTGTTGTCAAAGTTAATAAAGACAACGTTGTAGTTTATGAGGAGACTGTTAAGGTATGATTTTTTATTATTATCTTCTTATGATAACATAAATGAAAAAGACCAATTAATTAACTTGAAAGAGCAGGAAAAGCAGTTCTGATATTCTAGTACAACCAAATAATGTTGACAAATTACGTTACATTGTACTCAAGTGTCGTTGTTTAGGAGATTAGAATTCTTTTCGTAAAGACATATACATTAGTGTTTGATTTTTTTTGTCTGGCCTTTCTTAATAACTAGTGCTATATTTTCATCGTATTACTGGTTTAATATTTGATCCAATTTATCTGAAAAATGTTACCTTCTAAATGATGCTGTTTCCTTGTATACTTTGCTCATACGTTGTTAACAATCAAAAGTAAATCATTTCAAAAATAGAATTTCGTATCAAAAGAAAGACAATTGTAATACTTTGGTTCGTCAGATCAAGCAAAGGGTTAAAATGGTATAAGAACGAATTCTGGGTTTTTATAACAATGCTTCAAGAGAATGAAGTCAAGCAAGAATAAGTACAAGGTCAACAAGTGAGAAAATTCATAAAACTTTCCAATTATCCCAGATACAATTATACTTTTTGTAATAAAACGTTACATTAAGACTATAGTCGTCTGTGAATAATAAACACTGTATTTATTGGTTAAACCATTTAAAAGAAAGATACCAATTAAATGACACTATACAAATCAATAAAGTACTCCATAATTAGCACATTCATACATTCATGTGGCTATGTATTTCAACAGGCACAACCAAATGGAATGGTAGAACTGGAATTTATCAAACCTCTGTTGGCTGACAGCATAACATTGACGATAATACCTGACACAACTCCTAATGCCACTCCAGTTGTAAAAGTGTCGTCGTGGAGGGTTGTATTAAAGGTAACTACTTTTGTTGTACAGTACATTCAAATTAACAATCAAATTTGATAAACTGCTCCGTAAAACCTGAATTATAACCAATATGTTGAAATGCATATAATCTTATATTCTTTCATGTGTATTGATAAAAGAATATGACGAATTTTATCTTTGAATCTTTAATATATTAAAATGTACCAATTAATCTATTGTATTAATTTGTGATTATTTGAAAGCATGGATTGAAAATGTTGAGGTTTGAGCGTTCATTATGGAAGCTTCATTAAAAAAAAGAGCTCAGTCGCACGAACTTGATTATCTGTTATTTCAATGTATGTTACTAACAAAACAACCTTCATGTCATCTTGAATTTGGACATTTGCTGAAAATCGCATATGTTCCCTTTACTTGACTGTAAAATTTTAGCTTCATTACTGGAGGACAAATCGACATCTTTATCTATAGAAGAAATTGAAAATGTTTTACTTAGATATGTGTTAAAATAAATGTACTAAGCCTGTGATGTTTTCTGTAGGTGTGACCACAGGACAACCAGCCACAACACCTACATCGTCTCCGGTGTTTACCTCTGGAACACCTTCTACAGCGTCAGCCCCAACTACAGGTACTCAAGCTGGAGCCCCAGGAACAAGTCCACCTTTGATTCAAACAACTCAACCGTCGGTCACCACAGGACCCGCTTCTACAACTGCAGGTATATTTAAAGTCAGAAAATCTGAAATTCATTACAGTTCGCTATAATCACTTCGTAAAATTATGTCCAGGTACAGCATTTTCGTTTTTTGAAACAACGTAAGATATATTGGTAGAGTTTTAAAAGGTTGCTTAAGACGACAAATATGTTGTTGTCCCCGCAGTTAAAGCCCCAAACCACATCTTTTTTTTTGTGTAAATCACATTACATAAACAGCTTGATAAATGAACAAATGATTGACAATTCACTTGGAAACTCAACATATACCCCCACGACACTTACCAAGGACGACACTCTGTATACTCAAAGGTTAGTTATATGTTCCTCTTTAATTTCAACCAAAGATAAAGAACTAGGTCTTCCGTTAATAATTAAATTGACAGTCTAATGTTTATATTATGATGTTCGGGATTTTGGATTAAAATCAATCGACCAAAACTCACCTGTATTATTACTGATCTATGTTTACACCTTATACATTATATATCAGTATTGTTAAAACTTTTAACACTGAGGAAGGCCATTTGTTGAGCCGAAATATTTGCAATTATTGTATAATTTATATCATCTGTTCAGTTTTTCCATCTTTGTGCGATGATATTCAACACTTTTTAATGTTTTGTTTTCCATCTATTTATCGGTATTGTTACACAATCTTTTAGACTCATATAATTTTCCCTGTTTGTGTAGTATTGTCAATTTTGATGATCCAATACCTATTAAGTTTACTGGTTGGTAGATTCTTATAGACTCTAAAGTATTTTATTGTTATATAGTTTACACATGTATCTCCGATTCCAAACTAAAAGACAAATTGAATGAGTTGGTCCTGCTTCGTTTCAAAAGAAAGAAAGGCCAACGGAGATATAAGCGTCTTGTCTTGGGGAGGTATAAATCGTACTTTTTAAAAATCTATCACTCTGATTCAAACAAGAAATTCTATTAGAAAATTATTATCAAGATGCTTGATTTCTTGATTGACAACAAATTTGTTACGTTTGGAGGACGTATATTTCAACTAAGATTCGGCATTCTCATGGGAATCAACTGTGCGGCCTTTTTTGCTAATTAGTATTTTTATTCTTACGAGGCTGACTTCAGACATGAGCTTTCTAGGAAGAATGAAAGGAAGCTGCCATTATCCTTTAACTTAACTTTCCGCTATATAGATGATGTCCTCTCACAAAATAATTCAAAGTTTGGTGACTATGTTCAAACCATCTATCCCATGGAACCTGCAATATATGATACATCAGATACAGTTAAGTCTGCCTCAAATCTTGATTTGCATCTGGAAATTGACAATGTGGGTTTGTTGAGAACAAAACTTTATGACAAAATAGATGATTTCAGCTTCCCAATTGTAAACTTTCCATTTCTATGAAGCAACATTCTTGAAGCGCCTGCGTATGGAGTATATATCATCCAGTTGATACAATATTCCAGGGCTTGCGTTTCCTATCAGGATTTCTTTCGTCATTTGTATAGTTTTGTGTTCAAACGTTCCTTATATTTAATTCATAAAATGATGTTCAGATATTGCATTTCTAGATATTGAAACAACGTAAGTTATCTAAGGCTAATTTTGAAAGGTTGTTTTCTTTTAAAAACTAGTCAATTTATTGATTGGATGGAAATGTAGACTTTTTTACAAGATACTATACTAAAAGAAAATCGTAGAAAACAAATATCGACCGAAAGGATAACTAAAGTAGTAATATTTCCATCAATTTAATACGTGATTTGAATTATTTGGGGAAACTCTTGACATCACTCCTCCTCTCAATCGGACAAATATTTAGGATCTGAACATTCCAATACCACTAGTGGTCTAACAAACATTTTGTTTGCATCGTAAGAGTTCAACCCTTTTAACGGACAACACTTCTAATCTAATAGGATGTTAGATAAAGATTACAAGATGATTATTACTCTTTTGTTGCCATGACGTTGTCCATTATAAAGGCAACAAACAGTCATCCGTCATATTTATTCCTTGTAATTGTAATCCAATTTATACTAATACTTTTTGAATTTATAGGTTTGGAAAAATGTCCGGAAGATGCGCCAAAGGGCGTATTGAATTTAGAAAAGGTAGATTCTTCATCGAATAAAGATGGTGCTGAAAACGCTTTGAAACCTTCAGGATGGAAACCGTCAGCTGATGACAAAATCCGGTTTTGGAGTTATCAACAAGTGACAGTAATCCGATAATGAATGTTGCTCTTGAAACACAATTTGTTGACAGTATTGTTGTCAAAGTTAATAAAGACAACGTTGTAGTTTATGAGGAGACTGTTAAGGTATGATTTTTTATTATTATCTTCTTATGATAACATAAATGAAAAAAGACAACAATTAATTAACTTGAAAGAGCAGGAAAAGCAGTTCTGATATTCTAGTACAACCAAATAATGTTGACAAATTACGTTACATTGTACTCAAGTGTCGTTGTTTAGGAGATTAGAATTCTTTTCGTAAAGACATATACATTAGTGTTTGATTTTTTTTGTCTGGCCTTTCTTAATAACTAGTGCTATATTTTCATCGTATTACTGGTTTAATATTTGATCCAATTTATCTGAAAAATGTTACCTTCTAAATGATGCTGTTTCCTTGTATACTTTGCTCATACGTTGTTAACAATCAAAAGTAAATCATTTCAAAAATAGAATTTCGTATCAAAAGAAAGACAATTGTAATACTTTGGTTCGTCAGATCAAGCAAAGGGTTAAAATGGTATAAGAACGAATTCTGGGTTTTTATAACAATGCTTCAAGAGAATGAAGTCAAGCAAGAATAAGTACAAGGTCAACAAGTGAGAAAATTCATAAAACTTTCCAATTATCCCAGATACAATTATACTTTTTGTAATAAAACGTTACATTAAGACTATAGTCGTCTGTGAATAATAAACACTGTATTTATTGGTTAAACCATTTAAAAGAAAGATACCAATTAAATGACACTATACAAATCAATAAAGTACTCCATAATTAGCACATTCATACATTCATGTGGCTATGTATTTCAACAGGCACAACCAAATGGAATGGTAGAACTGGAATTTATCAAACCTCTGTTGGCTGACAGCATAACATTGACGATAATACCTGACACAACTCCTAATGCCACTCCAGTTGTAAAAAGTGTCGTCGTGGAGGGTTGTATTAAAGGTAACTACTTTTGTTGTACAGTACATTCAAATTAACAATCAAATTTGATAAACTGCTCCGTAAAACCTGAATTATAACCAATATGTTGAAATGCATATAATCTTATATTCTTTCATGTGTATTGATAAAAGAATATGACGAATTTTATCTTTGAATCTTTAATATATTAAAATGTACCAATTAATCTATTGTATTAATTTGTGATTATTTGAAAGCATGGATTGAAAATGTTGAGGTTTGAGCGTTCATTATGGAAGCTTCATTAAAAAAAAGAGCTCAGTCGCACGAACTTGATTATCTGTTATTTCAATGTATGTTACTAACAAAACAACCTTCATGTCATCTTGAATTTGGACATTTGCTGAAAATCGCATATGTTCCCTTTTACTTGACTGTAAAATTTTAGCTTCATTACTGGAGGACAAATCGACATCTTTATCTATAGAAGAAATTGAAAATGTTTTTACTTAGATATGTGTTAAAATAAATGTACTAAGCCTGTGATGTTTTCTGTAGGTGTGACCACAGGACAACCAGCCACAACACCTACATCGTCTCCGGTGTTTACCTCTGGAACACCTTCTACAGCGTCAGCCCCAACTACAGGTACTCAAGCTGGAGCCCCAGGAACAAGTCCACCTTTGATTCAAACAACTCAACCGTCGGTCACCACAGGACCCGCTTCTACAACTGCAGGTATATTTAAAGTCAGAAAATCTGAAATTCATTACAGTTCGCTATAATCACTTCGTAAAATTATGTCCAGGTACAGCATTTTCGTTTTTTGAAACAACGTAAGATATATTGGTAGAGTTTTAAAAGGTTGCTTAAGACGACAAATATGTTGTTGTCCCCGCAGTTAAAGCCCCAAACCACATCTTTTTTTTTGTGTAAATCACATTACATAAACAGCTTGATAAATGAACAAATGATTGACAATTCACTTGGAAACTCAACATATACCCCCACGACACTTACCAAGGAGGACACTCTGTATACTCAAAGGTTAGTTATATGTTCCTCTTCAATTTCAACCAAAGATAAAGAACTAGGTCTTCCGTTAATAATTAAATTGACAGTCTAATGTTTATATTATGATGTTCGGGATTTTGGATTAAAATCAATCGACCAAAACTCACCTGTATTATTACTGATCTATGTTTACACCTTATACATTATATATCAGTATTGTTAAAACTTTTAACACTGAGGAAGGCCATTTGTTGAGCCGAAATATTTGCAATTATTGTATAATTTATATCATCTGTTCAGTTTTTCCATCTTTGTGCGATGATATTCAACACTTTTTAATGTTTTGTTTTCCATCTATTTATCGGTATTGTTACACAATCTTTTAGACTCATATAATTTTCCCTGTTTGTGTAGTATTGTCAATTTTGATGATCCAATACCTATTAAGTTTACTGGTTGGTAGATTCTTATAGACTCTAAAGTATTTTATTGTTATATAGTTTACACATGTATCTCCGATTCCAAACTAAAAGACAAATTGAATGAGTTGGTCCTGCTTCGTTTCAAAAGAAAGAAAGGCCAACGGAGATATAAGCGTCTTGTCTTGGGGAGGTATAAATCGTACTTTTTAAAAATCTATCACTCTGATTCAAACAAGAAATTCTATTAGAAAATTATTATCAAGATGCTTGATTTCTTGATTGACAACAAATTTGTTACGTTTGGAGGACGTATATTTCAACTAAGATTCGGCATTCTCATGGGAATCAACTGTGCGGCCTTTTTTGCTAATTAGTATTTTTATTCTTACGAGGCTGACTTCAGACATGAGCTTTCTAGGAAGAATGAAAGGAAGCTGCCATTATCCTTTAACTTAACTTTCCGCTATATAGATGATGTCCTCTCACAAAATAATTCAAAGTTTGGTGACTATGTTCAAACCATCTATCCCATGGAACCTGCAATATATGATACATCAGATACAGTTAAGTCTGCCTCAAATCTTGATTTGCATCTGGAAATTGACAATGTGGGTTTGTTGAGAACAAAACTTTATGACAAAATAGATGATTTCAGCTTCCCAATTGTAAACTTTCCATTTCTATGAAGCAACATTCTTGAAGCGCCTGCGTATGGAGTATATATCATCCAGTTGATACAATATTCCAGGGCTTGCGTTTCCTATCAGGATTTCTTTCGTCATTTGTATAGTTTTGTGTTCAAACGTTCCTTATATTTAATTCATAAAATGATGTTCAGATATTGCATTTCTAGATATTGAAACAACGTAAGTTATCTAAGGCTAATTTTGAAAGGTTGTTTTCTTTTTAAAAAACTAGTCAATTTATTGATTGGATGGAAATGTAGACTTTTTTACAAGATACTATACTAAAAGAAAATCGTAGAAAACAAATATCGACCGAAAGGATAACTAAAGTAGTAATATTTCCATCAATTTAATACGTGATTTGAATTATTTGGGGAAACTCTTGACATCACTCCTCCTCTCAATCGGACAAATATTTAGGATCTGAACATTCCAATACCACTAGTGGTCTAACAAACATTTTGTTTGCATCGTAAGAGTTCAACCCTTTTAACGGACAACACTTCTAATCTAATAGGATGTTAGATAAAGATTACAAGATGATTATTACTCTTTTGTTGCCATGACGTTGTCCATTATAAAGGCAACAAACAGTCATCCGTCATATTTATTCCTTGTAATTGTAATCCAATTTATACTAATACTTTTTGAATTTATAGGTTTGGAAAAATGTCCGGAAGATGCGCCAAAGGGCGTATTGAATTTAGAAAAGGTAGATTCTTCATCGAATAAAGATGGTGCTGAAAACGCTTTGAAACCTTCAGGATGGAAACCGTCAGCTGATGACAAAAATCCGGTTTTGGAGTTATCAACAAGTGACAGTAATCCGATAATGAATGTTGCTCTTGAAACACAATTTGTTGACAGTATTGTTGTCAAAGTTAATAAAGACAACGTTGTAGTTTATGAGGAGACTGTTAAGGTATGATTTTTTATTATTATCTTCTTATGATAACATAAATGAAAAAAGAAGACAACTCCAATTAATTAACTTGAAAGAGCAGGAAAAGCAGTTCTGATATTCTAGTACAACCAAATAATGTTGACAAATTACGTTACATTGTACTCAAGTGTCGTTGTTTAGGAGATTAGAATTCTTTTCGTAAAGACATATACATTAGTGTTTGATTTTTTTTGTCTGGCCTTTCTTAATAACTAGTGCTATATTTTCATCGTATTACTGGTTTAATATTTGATCCAATTTATCTGAAAAATGTTACCTTCTAAATGATGCTGTTTCCTTGTATACTTTGCTCATACGTTGTTAACAATCAAAAGTAAATCATTTCAAAAATAGAATTTCGTATCAAAAGAAAGACAATTGTAATACTTTGGTTCGTCAGATCAAGCAAAGGGTTAAAATGGTATAAGAACGAATTCTGGGTTTTTATAACAATGCTTCAAGAGAATGAAGTCAAGCAAGAATAAGTACAAGGTCAACAAGTGAGAAAATTCATAAAACTTTCCAATTATCCCAGATACAATTATACTTTTTGTAATAAAACGTTACATTAAGACTATAGTCGTCTGTGAATAATAAACACTGTATTTATTGGTTAAACCATTTAAAAGAAAGATACCAATTAAATGACACTATACAAATCAATATAGTACTCCATAATTAGCACATTCATACATTCATGTGGCTATGTATTTCAACAGGCACAACCAAATGGAATGGTAGAACTGGAATTTATCAAACCTCTGTTGGCTGACAGCATAACATTGACGATAATACCTGACACAACTCCTAATGCCACTCCAGTTGTAAAAAGTGTCGTCGTGGAGGGTTGTATTAAAGGTAACTACTTTTGTTGTACAGTACATTCAAATTAACAATCAAATTTGATAAACTGCTCCGTAAAACCTGAATTATAACCAATATGTTGAAATGCATATAATCTTATATTCTTTCATGTGTATTGATAAAAGAATATGACGAATTTTATCTTTGAATCTTTAATATATTAAAATGTACCAATTAATCTATTGTATTAATTTGTGATTATTTGAAAGCATGGATTGAAAATGTTGAGGTTTGAGCGTTCATTATGGAAGCTTCATTAAAAAAAAGAGCTCAGTCGCACGAACTTGATTATCTGTTATTTCAATGTATGTTACTAACAAAACAACCTTCATGTCATCTTGAATTTGGACATTTGCTGAAAATCGCATATGTTCCCTTTTACTTGACTGTAAAATTTTAGCTTCATTACTGGAGGACAAATCGACATCTTTATCTATAGAAGAAATTGAAAATGTTTTTACTTATATATGTGTTAAAATAAATGTACTAAGCCTGTGATGTTTTCTGTAGGTGTGACCACAGGACAACCAGCCACAACACCTACATCGTCTCCGGTGTTTACCTCTGGAACACCTTCTACAGCGTCAGCCCCAACTACAGGTACTCAAGCTGGAGCCCCAGGAACAAGTCCACCTTTGATTCAAACAACTCAACCGTCGGTCACCACAGGACCCGCTTCTACAACTGCAGGTATATTTAAAGTCAGAAAATCTGAAATTCATTACAGTTCGCTATAATCACTTCGTAAAATTATGTCCAGGTACAGCATTTTCGTTTTTTGAAACAACGTAAGATATATTGGGAGAGTTTTAAAAGGTTGCTTAAGACGACAAATATGTTGTTGTCCCCGCAGTTAAAGCCCCAAACCACATCTTTTTTTTTGTGTAAATCACATTACATAAACAGCTTGATAAATGAACAAATGATTGACAATTCACTTGGAAACTCAACATATACCCCCACGACACTTACCAAGGAGGACACTCTGTATACTCAAAGGTTAGTTATATGTTCCTCTTCAATTTCAACCAAAGATAAAGAACTAGGTCTTCCGTCGCTGTATTGGTTAATTTAACTGCTGAACTGTCCTTACAAACAACGTTACATTGATTAAGTCTTCCAAGTACTCCACGAAACCTCTTTCTAAATTATCAACATCAATTTATTTAGTAATCAAAGCCGGGTTCAAATTTATTGTGAAACTACCTTTTCTAGAGTAGGTGTGAATCAGATGCGGATACTTAAAAATCCAAAGATCTGTAAGCGTACACAAAATCTAAGACTAGTTCGTCTTGCAATAGTATTAAAGTATTTGATTTTTTTTATACTTAACACAAGTATCTCCCATTCCAAATCGAAGGAAATTGGAAGAGGTGGTCCTGCTTTGTTTCATAAGAAAGAAAGGCCAACGTAGATACAAGTGTCTTATCTTAGGGAGGGACAAATCGTACTTTGTAAAAACAATCACTCTGATATAAATAAGAAATTCTCTAAAAAAGGTATTATAAAGATGCTTGATTTCTTGATTGACAACAGATTTGTTACATTTGGATGACGTGTATTTCAACTAACAATCGGTGGCCGAGTGGTCTAAGTAGTCGAACTACTGTTTCACTAACCACTGAACACTGAGGTTGTGAGTTAGAATCACGCACTGACAGGTTCACTCGATTCCAATCTTAATTGACTAGGATTGTCAGTTTTCCTACCGAAGGTCCGTTTCTATGTATGTTGGCGTTTGTTTTTGTAGCAGTTCAGTGTTTCTGTTGTTCCGCTTCTATAGTTGATGTGTTTTCCTCAGTTTTGGTTTGTGACCCGGATTTGTTTCAGTTAAATGGATTTATAACTATTGAACAGCGGCAGACTACTATTACTTTTATTTAAAACCCCAATCAATCAATCAATCTATCCCATCGACTTGAAATAAAGGATACAACAGAAACAGTTAAGTTTGCCTCAAATCTGAACTTACACCTGGAAAGTGTGTATGTTGAGAAAAAACTAAATGACAAAAGAAAGGAAGCTTCCCAATTGGGAACTTTCAATTTCTATATAGCAACATTCTGGCAGCGCCTGCATATAGCGTATATATTTTCCAGCTGATACAATAGTCCAGGGTTTGCGTTTCCTTTCATGACTTCTTTTGTCAGTTGTATAGTTTTGTGTTCTAACGTTCCTTATATTCAATTCATAAAATGATGTTCAGATATATCATTTCTAGATATTGAAACAACGCAAGCTATCTTAGGCTAATTTTGAAAGGTTGTTTTCTTTTTAAAACTGGTCAATTGATTGATTAGATAGAAATGTAGACTTTGTACATAATACTGTACTAAAATAAAATCGTAGAATACAAATATCGACCGAAAGGATAACTAAAGTAGTAACTTTTCCATCAATTAAAAACGTAGTTTGAATTGTTTGGGGGAACTTTTGACATCACTCATCCTCTCAATCGGACAAATATTCAGGATCTCAACATTCCAATACCACTAGTGGTCTGTCAAACATTTTGTTTGCTAACATGTCAAACTTTTGAACGAACAGCCCTTCTAATCTTGCAGGAAGTTAGATATAGATTACAAGATGAACACTCCCTTTTTGTTGCCAGGGAAAGAATTTTGGCAATGTTAATGGTAAGCAGCAGCCATCCATCATATGTATTTCTTGTATTCCAATTTATACTAATGCTATTTGAATTTATAGGTTTGGAAAATTGTCCGGATGATTCGACAAAGGGCCCACTAACTTTTGAAAATGTGACTTCTTCATCGAATCCAGATGTTGCTGAAAACGCTTTGAAACCTTCAGGATGGAAACCGTCAGCTGATGACAAAAATCCTGTTTTAGAGTTATCAACAACTGACAGTAATCCGATAATGAATGTTGCTCTTGAAACACAATTTGTTGACAGTATTGTTGTCAAACTTTATAAAGACAACGTTGTAGTTTATGAGGAGACTGTTAAGGTATGATATTTTATTATTATCATCTTATGGTCAAATTAATGAAAAAGAATACAACTCCCAATTAATTAACCTGGAGGAGCACGAATAGCAGTTATGATATTCTAGTACAACCAAATAATGTTGACAAATTACGTTACATTGTTCTCAAGTGTCGTTGTTTAGGACATTAGGATTATTTTCGTAAGGACATTTACATTTGTGTTTGATTTTTTTGTCTGGCCTTTCTAAATAACTAGCACTATATTTTCATCGTATTAATGGTTTGATATTTGATCCAATTGATCTGAAAAATGTTACCTTCTAGATGATGTTGTCTCCTTGTATATGTTGTTTACAATCAGAAGTAAAACATTCAAAAATAGAAATTCATAATAACAGAAAGACAATTGTAATACTTTGGCTCGTCAGATCTGCAAAAGGTTAAAATGGAATAGAAACGAATTCTCGTTTTTTTTAACACTATTACAAGAGAATGAAGTCAAGCAAGAATAAGTACAAGTCAACAAGTGGGAAAATTCATAATACTTTCCAATTATCCCAGAAACAGTTATTTCTTTTGTAATGAAAGGTTGACTTAAGATTGAAGTCGTATGTCAATAATAAACACTGCATATAGTGGTTAAAACATTTAAGGGAAAGAAAGATACCAATTAAATAACACTATACAATGGAATATAGTACTCCATAATAGGCACATTCATACATTCATATGGCTATTTATTTCAACAGCCACAACCAAATGGAATCGTAGAACTGGAATTTATCAAACCTCTGTTGGCTGACAGGATAACATTGACGATAATACCTGACACAACTCCTAATGCCACTCCGATTGTTAAAAGTGTCATCGTGGAGGGTTGTCTTAAAGGTAACTACTTTTGCTGCACTGTACATTCAAATTAACTATTAAACATAATAAAATGCTCCGTTAAACCCGTTAAAATTATAACCAATATGTTATAATGTATATGATTTTATATTTGCAATATATGTTTTGACAAAAGAATATGAAGAATTGTATCTTTGCATCCTTAATATGGATTCATTAAAAAATACCAATCAATCGATTGTCTTTATTTGTGATATTTGATATTACTAACAAAACAACTTTCATGTCATATTGAATTTGGACATTGCAGAAAATCCTATAGGTTCCTTTTTATTTGACTGTAGTATTTTAGCTTCATTAGTGGAGGACAAATCGACATCTTTATCTATAGACGAAATTGAAAATGTTTTTAGTTATATATGTGTTAAAATAAATGTACTAAGCTTGTGATGTTTTCTGTAGCTGTGACCACAGGACAACCAGCCACAACACCTACATCGTCTCCGGTGTTTACCTCTGGAACACCTTCTACAGCGTCAGCCCCAACTACAGGTACTCAAGCTGGAGCCCCAGGAACAAGTCCACCTTTGATTCAAACAACTCAACCGTCGGTCACCACAGGACCCGCTTCTACAACTGCAGGTATATTTAAAGTCAGAAAATCTGAAATTCATTATCAACAAGGAAAATTCCTCAAGTTATTTATATATATTTTGAGTTTTAAAGTTCGCTATAATCACTCCGTAAAATTACGTCCAGGTACAGCATTTTCGTTTTTGAAAAAACGTAAGATATATTTGATGAATTTTGAAAGGTTGTTTAACATGACAAATATGTTGTTGTCCACTCAGTTAAAGCCCCAAACAACATCGTTTTTTTGTGTGTAAATAACATTACATAAACAGCTTGATAAATGAACAAGTGGTTGACAATTGACTTGGAAACTCAACATTTACCCCCACGACACTTACCAAGGAGCACATCTTGTATAATTATAAGTTTGTTGAATGTTCCATTTCGATTTCAACCAAAGATAAAGGACTGGATCTTCCTTCACTGTATTGAATACCTAAATTGCTTAAGTGTCTTCACAAACAACGTTATTTGACTGGGTCTTTCAACAAGTACTCCACGAAATCTCTTTCTAAATACCAACATCAATTTATTCAGAAATCAAAGCTGGGCTTCAAAACTAGTTCGTCTTGCAATAGTATTAAAGTATTTTATTGTTATATAGTTTACACATGTATCTCCGATTCCAAACTAAAAGACAAATTGAATGAGTTGGTCCTGCTTCGTTTCAAAAGAAAGAAAGGCCAACGGAGATATAAGCGTCTTGTCTTGGGGAGGTATAAATCGTACTTTTTAAAAATCTATCACTCTGATTCAAACAAGAAATTCTATTAGAAAATTATTATCAAGATGCTTGATTTCTTGATTGACAACAAATTTGTTACGTTTGGAGGACGTATATTTCAACTAAGATTCGGCATTCTCATGGGAATCAACTGTGCGGCCTTTTTTGCTAATTAGTATTTTTATTCTTACGAGGCTGACTTCAGACATGAGCTTTCTAGGAAGAATGAAAGGAAGCTGCCATTATCCTTTAACTTAACTTTCCGCTATATAGATGATGTCCTCTCACAAAATAATTCAAAGTTTGGTGACTATGTTCAAACCATCTATCCCATGGAACCTGCAATATATGATACATCAGATACAGTTAAGTCTGCCTCAAATCTTGATTTGCATCTGGAAATTGACAATGTGGGTTTGTTGAGAACAAAACTTTATGACAAAAAATATAGATGATTTCATCTATAAACATGTATCCCTTCTTTTTATGTGATCGATTTGATTTATATTTCATTGTTTTGAATATGACACTTATTTATTAACATAATTTGCAGTTGAACGCTCAATTATTTATACTCTAAATGCTTATTTTGTTTTTGTTAGCCGATGTTCTTTCTTTCGTCTTTATCTATGTATTGATATTTTGCTGGGAAAATAATTATGTTTTAATTTATCCTTTTACACTCTTTTGATTCGAGCATCACTGAGGAGGCTTGTGTATACGAAACGCACATTAGGCGTATGCAATTTTAATCTTGGTATTTATGGTGAGTTTTTTTTACAACCACTGGGTTGATGCCACTGCAGGTTGATGTTTCCTCCCCAATGGTATCACCAGCCAAATAGTCAGCACTTCTGTGTTGACATTAAGTATCTTTGATATGACATAATTTTAAATTAGTAATAACTGTTACAAAAATTTCTTCAAAATACTAAGATTTTCTATCCCAGGAATAGATTAACGTGGCTGTACTTGGCGAAAAATTTCGGAAGTTTTTTAATCCTCTAATACTTCGTACTTTATTGGCCTTTTTCACTTTTTTGATTCAAGCGTCACCGAGGAGTCTTTCTTACACAAAACGCTATGAAACTTTAATCCCGATTTCTATGATGAGTTTACTTAGAAGTTCATTTTACTGATTTCAGAAATATCGAAATCAGTGATTGTCAGAATTTGTATCTTGATGAAAGTTGAAAATTGAGATATAAACTATCGCTTCCGTTTAATATATATAAACTATTTTCCATTTATAATAAAATTTATAGATAAAAAGTTCCCCATGTAGGGTGTATTTTAGAAAGTGTGTTAAATTGAGTATTGTCCTGTGTTGTCTTGTTTATTTATGTATTTCTCTGTCATTTATTTTTGAAAGTGCATCCTAAATTCCATTAAACTTCTAAGAAAAAATATCAAATAACTATCAGATCGATACATCAGGAGTCTGAATTTTCATGAAATAAATTATAGAACTATCTTAAAAAAGAAGTAAGTCGTGTACACCTTTAACAATCAGGTGTGTTTGAAACTCCTCTTTTAATCTTATTACTTTTAAATCAAAAACGAGAATATAATCCAGCTTCAAATTCATTATTTTAATTTTTTCAAACATAATTTAACTTCGATTTTAGTAGTTTTAAAATTCATCATTTAATAACTTAATTTATGGGTCAAGTGAAATGACCAAATAATGATCGGTGCATTTGATTATCGATTACTGGATTGATTATTCCTTAAAGATTGAGTCAGTAAAATGAACCAAAATTCATAACAAACTATGTAAAGATTCAAAATAGCAGTTTGGGTGAGTTTTTAATAACATCTATTTCGACATAGTTTTCAACGAGCAAAAAATAATGCAGTCTATGGTCCCTTTCGTCATGCTTTAATGCAATAGACCTAGATACGTTCAGATAGGTTGTTTATGTCGAGTAATGTCATTTATTTGAAATCTCTACTAACACATTATTTATTTACATTCATAGCTACTGAAGAATGTCCGATTGATGCGGTAATAAGTGAATTGCGTTTTAAAGAAGTCAGGTCTTCGTCTAATCAAGAAGAAGCTGATAATGCTTTGGAAACAGTTGGATGGACACCATCAGTTGACGACAAGGAAATCTTACTAGAGCTACTTACGAGTCCCATTAATCCGATAATGAAAGTTGTTTTAGACACAGAATATATTGACTTTATTAAAATCAAATTTTATAGAAGCGACAAAATAATTTATGAAATGAATGTTCAGGTATGTACTTTGTTTTTTACTTTGGTTGCTGTTGTTGTATTTGATTGTTGATATACTACAGAATAGAATGTTAAACAGTGTTTTGAAGACAAATGACTGAAATCAACACTTCCAATAGCGTCGCAGGCTATACGTTAAGTGAACACACACAACAGAGAGACACGCAGGAATATCAAATCGCAAAACGACCTCGCTAACTTTGAATATGGGATTTACGGCAGCGGGTCCCGGGGCTGCCCAATATTATTAGAAGCTTTGATATATAAAAAAAAAAGGAAACACAAAAATTCCAAACTTAATGCAAATTATATATTCTAAAGGTAAATTTCATACTTTAAAAGTCTGTTCATTTGATTTAGCTCTATGTCACAAGAGCTCAGTAATAGTGCATATTACCTTTATCCCCGCGAAAATTTTGCCAACGTTTTTCATGAAATTTCAACTCAACTGCTAAACTATGGCGTATAAAAGGACCAAGTTTGAAGAGTTGATTCATCCTAACGTTAAAATGCTGCCATACCAAGGTCATACCCTGCTACTCAAAATATCGTCATCAGCAGTCTCCAGGCCGGGGTCCCAAAGTGAGGTTGAAAAAATATGTTAACCAGAGCACAATTTCGCGACAGTAAAAGAGATACCAGCAGACTGGCTCTACTTATGACCGCCCAAGGAGTGAACAAGATTGCTACATCTGAGTATTTTGTATACGGAATCGAACTGTTGCCACTACAACCACTGCAGCTAGAATACCAGGATTGCAAAGAATCAGCTCATACACAGTCAACAACCGACTTCCACAACATGGTATTAGACCCAGGATGCCGTATTTTGGAGCAGTTTTGACGCCGTTAGACAGACGGGAAAGAGTCCGATGTTGCAGCAGATTCAGAATTGAGTCCTGTTTTATGCTACAGAAAAGGGATGGAATAATTTGTACATACCGGCGCAGGAATGATCGTTTCGCTTCCTCATGATTCCAAGAAGTGGACAGCTGGGCTGGAGGTAGTGTCATGATGTGGGCGGCTATTTCTTATGACCGCAAAAGCGAACTGGTACATGTTCCGGGTAATTAAAACGGCTTGAAGGTACAGAAACAAAATTCTCCAACGTCACCTTATGCGTGTTATTAAACGACAGAGGGAGTTATTCCAGCAGGACAATGCAGGCATCATAAAGCGCGTTTAACAATGGACTACCTTGAGCAGAACAACATCAATGTGCTACCATGGCCTTCCCAATTACCAGACTTGAATCCGATTGAACACCTATGGGACCACTTAGATAATGGTGTGCACCACCGTCAAGCTCCGCCTCATACCCTCGATTAGCTCCGACAAATGTTGCAGCAGGAATGGCAATCAATTCCACGCAACAACGTAAGAACATTGATAGAGTCCATGCCAAGGAGATGCAGGGCAGTGTAGGCAGTGCAAGGTGGTCGTACAAGGTATTAATCTCAATGTGACCGGAAGAATTCCTTATTGTGATAAACTGACTTTTATTCAGAAATCTCGAAGGAATGAGTGATCTCCTTTCAATCAAAAACGTTTTGAGTGAATATCTGTATTTGTAATTGTAAAAATAGATTTCGAAATACATGTACTAAAACTCTTTAAAACTCTTCATGCGTTTTTTTTTTTTTTTTTGAAGAGTATAGTACGAGTTTGTCTCGCAGAAAACCATGCAAAAGTGTACAAGTTCGAATCTAACAAAATGTCATGAAATTAAGTATGCATAACACTGTAGCCATGCCAGTTTCACTTGTTAAGTTTTAAGCTCAAATTTATTGGATAGAGTTTTGTATCGCATTCTATTTTTCATCTTTTTACGGGTTTATTTAGATATAGGAAGATGGTGTGAGTGCCAATGAGACAACTCTCCATCCAAATAACAATTTATAAAAGTAAACCATTATAGGTCAATGTACGGCCTTCAACACGGAGCCTTGGCTCACACCGAACAACAAGCTATAAAGGGCCCCAAAAGTACTAGTGTAAAACCATTCAAACGGTAAAACCAACGGTCTAGCCTATATAAAAACGAGAAACGAGAAACACGTATAAATTACATAAACAAACGACAAATACTGTACATCAGATTCCTGACTTAGGACAGGTGCAAACATTTGCAGGGATTAAACGTTTTAATGGTACCAAACCTTCTCCTTTTTCTGAAACAATAGTATAACATCACAACATAGAAAACACACGATAAAACATCAATTGGAAGGCTTAACTCAATCAAAACGTAAATTAACACACTATGAACGAATAAATTGATCTGTGATACCTGAAAGTAAATACATAGTTAATAAAATATTAGGGACAAACATTCAAGGCCAAAAGCAAACAAACAAGTCCAAATAAAGCCATGGCAATTATTTAGCATGTTTATCCAACAAATAATCAATTATACACAAGATGGATATCTATTTGACCAATTCAAGTGACAAACCATTTTTAATGAAATAAAATAATGTTTATGTTAATCAGACTTCTGTATTTATGATACTGGTGTCTGTAGAATGAGCTATTTTTGCAAGTAGAAGCTATAACTAAAAAAAAGCATATATATAAATAAGTAATTATGACAGGACACCTTTGGTAATTTTCGCCTCTCTTTTAATAGTCTTTTTAATAACATTTTCATGTATTGAAACCATTTTCACAACACAAAGCTACAGATTAGGGTGAATATATTATCAAAACAATTTATTTGTTATTAATACTGCTTAATCGTAACTAAAAGCTAACTTTTACTAAAAACAATAATCAAAGTACAAAAGCTACTAGGGAATGTGCTTTTATACAAATGAAAACAAAAAAACACCAAAAAAAAAACATTTAGTTTACAAAATATAATTTCTCGAATTTAAAACTACTATATACAAAAATTGATAGATCGAAGTCATATTTTAAAAGGTCTAACAGTAATGCTTGATTTGCAACTGATACAAAGTTTTACTTTTTGATTAAGTGATGGGAATAAGGTAATGCCGCTAAATAATCACATACAAGACAATTTATTGCTGAGATAAAATGATGAAACTACACAATAGAAAATGACAAATACGATAAAAGGAATAGCTACACACAGTCAGAGCATTGCATGATAAATGTACAGCATATCAGGACAACAATTTGAACTCCTGTAGCTCGGCGTATTGTGTTTACACCTGTCTGTTGTTGAAATCTGTATGTTGTCGTCTAGATGTCGTTTGTTTTATGTCTTTGGGTTGCTGTTTCATTAACGTTTATTCAACACCCGTTTAATTTGGTTTTGTCTTTTAATTACTGTTTTATTAAAATTTATCCAGCAACCGCTTTTATTTGTAATTGTATTATAATAATAAGGTTCATATAAGTGTGGACGATCAGCATCTTGTTGGAAATAAAATTTTGTAGAAATCTTACATGCTCTTCATGAACATTCATTTGTTTGTATAAATGGAAGTCAACTAGTGTTTGGGTCCAATGTCACCTGACATGGGCCTGTTAAATTAGAAAAAAAACATATTACAACTTCAGTTAAAATGAAATGCTACAATGTTCTATTATCTTACAAATTATAAGAGCTTGGTCAAGTCAGGTTAGAAAATGTAATTACAGAATAATTTGTTATGAATTTAAATTGAAAACAGATGATCTGTCAAGCACGTTTTTACTTTCAATTTATAGTAAAAGTATCCAAATCACAGTCCGTGTATTTTACGAGTATCATTTTTATTTCTGGCTTGTCATTCTCAAAGCATATTAATAACTAAAAATAATTATCTACCATGATAGCCATATATTTTTCAACAAGTTTCTTACTGTTTTCCCAAATTCACTTTCGCTTTGACAAACTAACTGTTGAAGTTAGATCTGATATCTGCATTTTCTTTCAAACCTTTCCTTCTATTATAAAAGAGAGGCTTAAGAGATATTCAAACTCATAAGTTGAAAATAAACTGACAACACCATAGCTAAAAAGAAAAAGAGCAACAGACAACAACAGTACGCAACATACAAAATGGAAAACTAAAGACTGAGCAACACGAATCTCACGCAAATCTGGGGGTGTTATCTTGAAGGTAGACAGGTATGAATAGATCGAAATCTGTCATTTAATTGAGACTTGAAGCTATTTATTATTTTTAACCAAACACAATTACAGATATTCCTTATATAATTGTAACTACTAATTATTTCAAAGATGTAAAATATCTTATAGAAGTAATATTTTGACACTATTTTCAAGGTTACCCTTTTTCTGTATTTTCCTTTTAAACTTTATCTATTTTTAATTTATGTGATAAGTAATGCGAAAATTCATAAAACTTATTTAAACGAAAAAAACAATCAAAATTTAAAGTTACTCAATTGAGTTATTGAAAGATTGAAATTATCCTTTGTTGATAGTTTAAGTATCGCCCTTAACAGGAAATAGCTATTTCGGCTTACTAGATAACCAAAAGGAAAACAAATGTAAAAATGATAATTCTCATTCTTTACAAGCTCACAAGAGAACAATTGAACACAATGATAACTTTTAAGAACAGTATGTGGAAAACGATATTAAATCGTCAAATTATCTCAGATCTACTCATACGGTTGTTGTAAAGGATGTCTTATGAATACATATATATATATATATATATATATATATATATATATAATAGAAAACCATATTATATCGCTCTGTAATTCATGATAGTTGCGTAATGCATTCAATAGGCTTTGCTTTTCAATAGGCACTACCAAATGGCACTGTACAACTGGACACAACACAACCCCTATCAGCTGACATGATAACATTGAAGATAACAGCCGAAGACACTCCCTCTTCTGTAACTCCTGTTGTAAAGAATGTCAAGGTGGAGGCCTGTTTCAAAGGTAATTGGTTTTAAAATAATAAACAATATGTTAAAATCCATATAATCTTATATTTGCAATATTATATTCATACATATGCATTGACAAAAGAATAAGCACATTTCTATCTTTGAATACTATAAACCTAATTGTGATTGTGTGGTAAACATGAATACTGTGGATTCATTTATTTTCGTGGGTATCAATTTTCGTGCATTTTCGAGGATATTTGATTTCGTGGTTTTGCCAGTCTGTGCATACGAAGCCTTTAGAAAATTTGTAATTCGTTGAACATTTGAATTCGTGATTCATCTGTTCCCACGAAACCCGCGAAAATTACAAGCACCATGCAAAAATACTTTAAAACAACTAACTGACAAAATTTATTCATTTATTTGGGAAAACAAACCTGACAAGAAAAAAAGAGAAATATTATGTTCTGAACACAAATTAGGAGGGCTGAAAATGATAAATATTGACAAATATATAAAAGGATTGAAACTAACATGGATTAGGCGGTTGTTAAAAATCAACCCAAAACTAAATAAGCTACTAGAAAGTACTGAAAAAAATCAGTATTGAAAACCTAGTTTATTTAGGCCCAACAAAAAGATGTAAAAACCCTTTTTGGGAAGAGGTCTTTAAAGCTTGGACAGATTTACACAATAAATTTACACCAAAAAATGAAGACGAGTTTGTATCAGATTCGCTCTGGAATAATGAAAATATTAAAATAGGAACAAAATCTATTTTCTATAAAGACTGGGCAGATAAAGGGATCTTTTTGATAAATGATCTATTAAACGATGAGGGAAAACTAATGACTTTTCAACAATTCCAAAACATTTATAAAATCAAGTCAAACTTTCTTACTTATAATGGGGTAATTTCATCAATAAAATCATATGAAAAAGCTCTCAAGAAAGATATATCCATAAACAATCTTAATAAAACACAAGGACCAATTATTCCAAATAATATAAGAATATTTTTTTTATCAAAAAAAGGCTCGAAAGATATGTATAATGTTCTATTCGAAAAAAACAGTACTAAACTTAACTGTGAAGACAAATGGTCCTTAACACTGAACAAAAATCTTGATTGGAAAACTGTGCATATTATGTCTTTTTACTCCACAAAAAGCTCAAAACTTCAATGGTTCTAGTATAGAATAATACAAAGAATCTTGGGCACAAATAAATTTTTATTTAAAATAAATATAAAACAAAGCGATAAATGTACTTTCTGCAATGAATTTACCGAAGATATTGAACACATATTTTGGACATGCCATAAAATAGCAGATCTGCGGATAAGACTCGGTGACTGGATTTATAACCAAACACAAATAATTATTCCGTTTAACATGGAAAATAATAAAATAAAAAATTTAATAATACTATTATCAAAATTCTTATTTATAGAACAAAACTGTGTGAAAATCAAGTCAGTTTTGCAGGGCTGAAAAATTATCTAAAAGAAAATCTAATACTAGAAAAGAATATATTTTTTAAAACAAAGCCTCTTCACATTGCCAACCTCTACTGGGACCCCTGGCTTCCATTACTAGAATAATTTACACTTAACAAATTAGCATTACCCTATGCAATGTTACTGTGTATATTGTTTTAGCCTTCTCCACACCACTATATATGTTATATTTAATACATTGTTATATGTTTGTTTATTGTTTTTTGTTCTTGTTTTGTGCCTAAAACCACATGTACGTTTTTTAATATCTATCTTGTGTTTGTACGAATTTTTTACAATGGAAAACCAACTTTGCCAAATTTATCTAATGTTATATCTTAAGACACACGCTAGTTTTGACCAAAATACTGCTGCCAAAATCCAAATTTCAGTGATTTTTTTTTTTTCTAGTTTTGTTTTTTTGTTTTGTTTTTATTTTGTTTTTATTTATTTATTATTTTCTCTTCTCTTTTCTTTCTTTATGAAATAAAATTCTCTCTTTATTGAACAATATGGAAATAATGGATACATAATAATATAGTGTATATATTTCATAATTTAGAATACTAACAAGTACTAACTATTTTCTATCTAAATATACAATCTAATGTTTAACGAGGCCGGGATAAGGTACCGGTACTTTCTGTATCCAACTAACAAATGTGAAAGTTCTCAATAAAGTATGTAAAAAAAAAAAATACTAATGAATCCACAGTATTGGAAATTTTACAGCTTGAACTTTCATGATGAAGGCTAATTTAAAAAAAAAAGTAATGAAGTGTTATTTTCATTTATATTACTATTAAAACAATTTTTATGTCATCTTGAATTTAGGCATTGCAGAAAAATTTCATATGTTCCCTTTGACTTGACGAGAGGAGGACAAATCGACATCTTAATTTATAGACGAAATTGAAAGTGTTATTTAGTTATATATGTGTTAAATTAAATGTACTAAGCCTATGATTTTTTCTGTAGCTGTGACTACAGGACAACCAGCAACAACACCTACATCGTCTCCAGTGTTTACCTCTGGAACACCTTCTACAGCGTCAGCCCCAACTACAGGTACTCAAGCTGGAGCCCCAGGAACAAGTCCACCCTTGATTCAAACAACTCAACCGTCGGTAACCACAGAACCCGCTTCTACAACTGCAGGTATATTTAAAGTCAGAAATTCTAAAATTCATTAACAAGAAGGCAAATTCCTCACGTTATTTGAATAGTTTTGAGTTTTACAGTTCGCAATAATCACTTCGTAAAATTATGTCCAGGTACAGCATTTTCGTTTTTTTTTAAACAACTTAAGATATATTGGGAGAATTTTGAAAGGTTGCTTAACACGACAAATATGTTTTTGTCCCCGCAGTTAAAGCCCCAAACCACATCTTTTTTTTGTGTAAATCACAATTACATAAACAGCTTGGTAAATGAACAAATGATTGACAATTCACTTGGAAACTCAACATATACCCCCACGACACTTACCAAGGAAGACATCCTGTATAATTATAGGTTTGTTATATGTTCCTTTTCAATTTCAACCAAAGATAAAGAACTAGATCTTCCGTCACTGTATTAGATAATTTTATTCCTGAAGTGTCCTTACAAACAACGTTACATTGATTAGGTCTTCCACGTACTCCACGAAACCTCTTTTTAAATTATCAACATCTATTTATTCAGCAATCAAAGCCGGGTTCAAATTCATTGTGAAACTAGTTTCTAGAGTAGGTGTGAATCAGATCCGGATACTTAAAAATCCAAAGATCTGTAAGAGTACACACAATCTAAGACTAGTTCGTCTTGCAAAAGTATTAGAATATTTGATTTTTCTACACTGAACACAATTATCTCCCATTCCAAATCGGAGAAAATTGGAAGAGATGGTCCTGCTTTGTTTAATAAGGAAGAAAGGCCAACGTAGATACAAGTGTCTTATCTAGGGAGGGACAATCGTACTTTGTAAAACAATCACTCTGATTTAAATCAGAAATTCTCTAAAAACGATATTATCAAGATGCTTGATTTCTTGATTGACAACATATTTGGAACTTTCAATTTCTATATAGCAACATTCTGGCAGCGCCTGCATATAGCGTATATATTTCCCAGCTGATACAATAGTCCAGGGTTTGCGTTTCCTATCACGATTTCTTTCGTCAGTTGTATAGTTTTGTGTTCTAACGTTCCTTATATTCAATTCATAAAATGATGTTCAGATATATCATTTCTAGATATTGAAACAATGTAAGCTATCTAAGGCTAATTTTGAAAGGTTTTTTTTTTAAACTGGTCAATTGATTGCTTGATAGAAATGTAGACTTTGTACATGATACTGTACTAAAATAATATCGTTGAATACAAATACCGACCGAAAGGATAACTAAAGTAACGTAACTTTTCCATCAATTAAAGACGTAGTTTGAATTGTTTGGGGAAACTCTTGACATCACTCATCCTTTCAATCGGACAAATATTCAGGATCTCAACATTCCAATACCACTAGTGGTCTGTCAAACATTTTGTTTGCTAACATGTCAAACTTTTGAACGAACAGCCCTTCTAATCTTCCAGGAAGTTAGATATATATTACAAGATAAACACTCCTTTTGTTGCCAGGAAAAGAACGTTGGTAATGTTAATGGTAAGCAGCTGCCATCAATCATATGTATTTCTTGTATTCCAATTTATACTAATGCTATTTGAATTTATAGGTTTGGAAAATGTCCGGATGATTCGACAAAGGGCCCACTAACTTTTGAAAATGTGACTTCTTCATCGAATCCAGATGTTGCTGAAAACGCTCTGACACCTTCAGGATGGAAACCGTCAGCTGATGACAAAAATCCTGTTTTAGAGTTATCAACAACTGACAGTAATCCGATAATGAATGTTGCTCTTGAAACACAATTTGTTGACAGTATTGTTGTCAAACTTTATAAAGACAACGTTGTAGTTTATGAGGAGACTGTTAAGGTATGATATTTTATTATTATCATCTTATGGTCAAATTAATGAAAAAGAATACAACTCCCAATTAATTAACCTGGAGGAGCACGAAAAGCAGTTCTGATATTCTAGTACAACCAAATGATGTTGACAAATTACGTTACATTGTACTCAAGTGTCGTTGTTTCGGACATTAGGATTATTTTCGTCAGGACATTTACATTAGTGATTTTTTCTCTGGCCTTTCTAAATAACTAGCACTATATTTTCATCGTATTAATGGTTTAATATTTGATCCAATTAATCTGAAAAATGTTACCTTCTAAATGATGCTGTTTTCTTGTATACTTTGCTCATACGTTGTTAACAATCAAAAGTAAATCATTTCAAAAATAGAATTTCGTATCAAAAGAAAGACAATTGTAATACTTTGGTTCGTCAGATCAAGCAAAGGGTTAAAATGGTATAAGAACGAATTCTGGGTTTTTATAACAATGCGTCAAGAGAATGAAGTCAAGCAAGAATAAGTACAAGGTCAACAAGTGAGAAAATTCATAAAACTTTCCAATTATCCCAGATACAATTATACTTTTTGTAATAAAACGTTACATTAAGACTATAGTCGTCTGTGAATGATAAACACTGTATTTATTGGTTAAACCATTTAAGAAAAAGATACCAATTAAATGACACTATACAATTCAATATAGTACTCCATAAAAGGCACATTCATACATTCATGTGGCTATGTATTTCAACAGGCACAACCAAATGGAATCGTAGAACTGGAATTTATCAAACCTCTGTTGGCAGACAGCATAACATTGACGATAATACCTGACACAACTCCTAATGCCACTCCAGTTGTAAAAAGTGTCGTCGTGGAGGCTTGTATTAAAGGTAACTACTTTTGTTGTACAGTACATTCAAATTAACAATCAAATTTGATAAACTGCTCCGTAAAACCTGAATTATAACCAATATGTTAAAATGCATATAATCTTATATTCATTCATGTGTATTGATAAAAGAATATGACGAATTTTATCTTTGAATCTTTAATATATTAAGATTAGTCTATTGTATTAATTTGTGATTATTTGAAAATATGGATTGAAAATGTTGAGGTTTGAGCGTTCATTATGAAAGCTTCATTAAAAAAAGAGCTCAGTCGCACGAACTTGATTATCTGTTATTTCAATGTATGTTACTAACAAAACAACCTTCATGTCATCTTGAATTTGGACATTTGCTGAAAATCGCATATGTTCCCTTTTACTTGACTGTAAAATTTTAGCTTCATTACTGGAGAACAAATCGACATCCTTATCTATAGAAGAAATTGAAAATGTTTTTAGTTATATATGTGTTAAAATAAATGTACTAAGCCTGTGATGTTTTCTGTAGGTGTGACCACAGGACAACCAGCCACAACACCTACAACGTCTCCGGTGTTTACCTCTGAACACCTTCTACAGCGTCAGCCCCAACTACAGGTACTCAAGCTGGAGCCCCAGGAACAAGTCCACCTTTGATTCAAACAACTCAACCGTCGGTCACCACAGGACCCGCTTCTACAACTGCAGGTATATTTAAAGTCAGAAAATCTGAAATTCATTATCAACAAAACTAATTCCTCACGTTATTTGATAGTTTTGAGTTTTACAGTTTGCTATAATCACTTCGTAAAATTATGTCCATGTACAGCATTTCCGTTTTTGAAACAACGTAAGATATATTTGGAGAGTTTCAAAGGTTGCTAAAGACGACAAATATGTTATTGTCCCGCAGTTAAAGCCCCAAACCACATCTTTTTTTTTTGTGTAAATCACATTACATAAACAGCTTGATAAATGAACAAATGATTGACAATTCACTTGAAACTCAACATATACCCCACGACACTTACCAAGGAGGACACTCTGTATACTCAAAGGTAAGTTATATGTTCCTCTTCAATTTCAACCAAAGATAAAGAACTAGGTCTTCCGTCACTGTATTGGTTAATTTAATTGCTGAAGTGTCCTTACAAACAATGTTACATTGATTAAGTCTTCCAAGTACTCCACGAAACCTCTTTCTAAATTATCAACATCAATTTATTTAGCAATCAAAGCCGGGTTCAAATTTATTGTGAAACTACCTTTTCTAGAGTAGGTGTGAATCAGATGCGGATACTTAAAAATCCAAAGATCTGTAAGCGTACACACAATCTAAGACTAGTTTGTCTTGCAATAGTATTAAAGTATTTGATTTTTTTTTACACTTAACACAAGTATCTCCCATTCCAAATCGAAGGAAATTGGAAGAGATGGTCCTGCTTTGTTTTATAAGAAAGAAAGGCCAACGTAGATACAAGTGTCTTATCTTAGGGAGGGAAAAATCGTACTTTGTAAAAACAATCACTCTGATTTAAATAAGAAATTCTCTAAAAAGGTATTATAAAGATGCTTGATTTCTTGATTGACAACAGATTTGTTACGTTTGGAGGACGTGTATTTCAACTAACAATCGGTGGCCGAGTGGTCTAAGTAGTCGAACTACTGTTTCACTAACCACTGAACACTGAGGTTGTAGTTAGAATCACGCACTGACAGGTTCACTGATTCCAATCTTAATTGACTAGGATTGTCAGTTTTCCTACCGAAGGTCCGTTTCTATGTATGTTGGCGTTTGTTTTTGTAGCAGTTCAGTGTTTCTGTTGTTCCGGTTTTTTTTTCTTCTTATAGTTGATGTGTTTTCCTCAGTTTTGGTTTGTGACCCGGATTTGTTTCAGTTAAATGGATTTATAACTATTGAACAGCGGTAGACTACTATTACCTTTATTCAAAACCCCAATCAATCAATCAATCTATCCCATCGACTTGAAATAAAGGATACAACAGAAACAGTTAAGTTTGCCTCAAATCTGAACTTACACCTGGAAAGTGTGTATGTTGAGAAAAAAACTGAATGACAAAAGAAAGGTAGCTTCCCAATTGTAAACTTTCCATTTCTATGAGGCAACAATCATGAAGCGCCTGCGTATGGAGTATATATCATCCAGTTGATACAATATTCCAGGGCTTGCGTTTCCTATCACGATTTCTTTCGTCATTTGTATAGTTTTGTGTTCTAACGTTCCTTATATATAATTCATAAAATGATGTTCAGATATTGCATTTCTAGATATTGAAACAACGTAAGTTATCTAAGGCTAATTTTGAAAGGTTGTTTTCTTTTTAAAAAAACTAGTCAATTGATTGATTGGATGGAAATGTAGACTTTTTTACAAGATACTATACTAAAAGAAAATCGTAGAAAACAAATATCGACCGAAAGGATAACTAAAGTAGTAATATTTCCATCAATTTAATACGTGATTTGAATTATTTGGGGAAACTCTTGACATCACTCCTCCTCTCAATCGGACAAATATTTAGGATCTGAACATTCCAATACCACTACTGGTCTAACAAACATTTTGTTTGCATCGTAAGAGTTCAACCTTTTTAACGGAAAACCCTTCTAATCTAATAGGATGTTAGATAAAGATTACAAGATGATTATTACTCTTTTGTTGCCATGACGTTGTCCATTATAAAGGCAACCAACAGTCATCCGTCATATTTATTCCTTGTAATTGTAATCTAATTTATACTAATACTTTTTGAATTTATAGGTTTGGAAAAATGTCCGGAAGATGCGCCAAAGGGCCTATTAAATTTAGAAAAGGTAGATTCTTCATCGAATAAAGATGGTGCTGAAAACGCTTTGAAACCTTCAGGATGGAAACCGTCAGCTGATGACAAAACTCCGGTTTTGGAGTTATCAACAAGTGACACTAGTCCGATAATGAATGTTGCTCTTGAAACACAATTTGTTGACAGTATTGTTGTCAAAGTTAATAAAGACAACGTTGTAGTTTATGAGGAGACTGTTAAGGTATGAGTTTTTATTATTATCTTCTTATGATAACATTAATGAAAAAGAAGACAACTCCAATTAATTAACTTGAAAGAGCACGAAAAGCAGTTCTGATATTCTAGTACAACCAAATAATGTTGACAAATTACGTTACATTGTACTCAAGTGTCGTTGTTTAGGAGATTTGAATTCTTTTCGTAAAGACATATACATTAGTGTTTGATTTTTTTTTTTTTTGTCTGGCCTTTCTTAATAACTAGTGCTATATTCACATCGTATTAAGGTGGCTCGGGCCTTTAACAGTGCGCAGTTTTTAACGCATGTTTCTAACGACGAGCGCCTTGATAACGAACGCTTTGAGGGTCTTCTCAAAAGTAGTGTTGACGACATTGGAACGCGGAGTGTCCGAGAGCACCCTTTCCCGATGTCAACAAACGATGCAAAACTTTCTTCAAAAAAGGAAATACGGTCAGAAATACAGAGTGGTTTGTTCCTTTTTTCACATAAAAAGGACATAAATATACATGATATGAGCATAACATTAAATAAAAAAGAAATTATAAATAATGACATGTACGACGGTATCTGGTGCGTTCGCTCCGAAAACACATTATCACCCTACACGTTTGATGCTTGGGTCCGTTCGCACCCTATTTTCATTTAAATACCGGTTGAATTAAAAGATTTCTTTTAGATGTATATATGAAAATATTTTGTCAATGACGCAATGTTTAACCGTAAACAAAGGATAGCGATGTAAACAACTGCATGTCACCGTACGGCTTTAAAAAACAAGTAAAACCCATATAGTATGCTATAGTATAAAGGCATCGGGCTTCATCTACACGCTATCCGTTTGGCGTATTATAAAATTTTGTTACTGCCATAAATCTCTTTTTACTTGAAATATCTTCATTTCCAAGTATTGGTAGGATTTTATTCCGGAGTATGTGAAATATTTTCTCACTGGAAAATTTTGATAATAGTTTTGAACTATCACAATTTTCAAGCAAAGACTAAATACATGACAGTCACACCTAACATTTTTATTTAAAGATTTATATACTTTATCAACTCATGGGCACAAAATATCTAACAAATTTTCTCGTATCATAATTCTATGAATTCCGGACTCTAGTCCTTTAACATAAGACCTCGAGGTCAATGTTTTCTATTTATGATATTTTCCTTTTACTTATTTTGCTATTTTGTTAATTTTCTATTTTCTGTTTTATCTATCAATATGCCAACCGAGTTCGCATTTTTAAAAAAGAGGAAACATCAGCGTAAAAATTTAAATAATTGAACAAGAATGTGTTATAATAGACTACCGGAACTCGAGCAAAACATTTCACTAAATTGATTATTTGTTTTACGCAGAAAAAACCCCGACACTTCAATTATTTGCTGTTTTCCACCTTTGATCATGTAGATGAAAATTGGTCAATAGTAACCTGGACCTAGAATTCCGACCTACATTGTATATCGGTCTATGCTATTATCCCTCAATACCGCATGCTCTGCGGAGAAGCGCAATATATTTGGTCTGACCAAGTCGGGATTTAGCGTATTACACCCGAAGTCTACCGGGCAGTTCCAAACACTTCCAGCTAAAGACTTTATATATAAACAAAATCTATACTACTTACTAGGTTCAGGAAAAGTTGGGATTGCAATTTTAAAACTCGGCCCAGTACACAGGGACGCTATATTAGTCGGTGATATTGGCAAACTTTAACTTCTGTCTCAATTTTGACATGCGTTTTTAAAGGGAAGCTAATAACATGAATAAGGAATGTTCTTGATTTAAAAATGAAAGTGGAGTGTGTCATTGCGGCAAAAATATGAATGACAATTTTCTTAATGAAGTGTGGACATGTGTTTGACCCACCTGCTGCAAAGAAAAGTAATTATCGGTCTATGATGATAATAAGAAAGGCAGTGGCTATTTTGCCGGCACCGGTCTGTTTTGCTTTTGCTATCTTGCCGGCTCTGATTAGAATATCCTTATTCAAACTGGCAAAATAGCCTATTTCTATAGAAATGGCTATTTTACCGGCACCAGCAAAAAGTGAATTTGTTATTTTGTAGGTTCTTTGTAAAGAGCGAAATTTAATATTTTATTTACTTTTGAAAGTACTATGAAAAATTATGTGCACTGTCAACATAAAATAAAATAATTACTGATTAATCAATAGTTATTAAAATAAGAAAACTGCTAACAATATTGGAGACACATGTAATCATTTGAGAACGTAACATTTATCGTTCAAAGTATAAATAACTATTAAGAATTTATAACAAGAAAAAAAAAAAATAAAAATAAAAATAGTGAGCATCCATTTGTTGCAATGAAATCATATCTAAACATGTAGATGAAATTATTTCTAAAATCAGTCAGTGACAGTCTAATGCTACATATATGCATAAGAATAAAATCTCAGATTTTTTAACTGTGTGTTATAAAAAATAAAAGTTAAAGATCTCATTGCATCATAAATTTGATAAAACATTATACAATATAACAAAGTCAATCACATAGCTTAAAAAAATCAAAAATGTTTCAATTTAACTTGCTTTTTCAATAATAGTTATTTATTTGAGTTGCATATATGTGTAAACAAAATAGTTTTTAACTTGGCTTCCGCTTACCTAATGCCAGCAAAATAACATAATTTCTATTTTTCCAGCATGGGTTACAAATTCACTGTATTGGTTTTGCCGGTAAAATAGCCATGTCTATAGAAATTGAAGGCTTGAATTCAGATATTTTGATCAGAGCCGGCAAAATAGCCACTGCCAATAAGAAAAAAATCATTTTTTTAACCTGACTTTAAATTTGAACTTTGGTTGATAGTTGTTTCATTGGCAATCATACCACATCTCCTTATTTTTATATCGTAGGGTTAAAATGGGTATAGAAATATGACTTTCCCTAATCCGACAGATAACCCTTGCTTAGACAGGGAGTTCATACAGCTGGATGTATAAATACGCAGCCTCGTAGGGTAAAAGGGAATTTTACCCATACCCAACATAGATTGTCCATTAATTTTCCAGTGGCAGTCCATAATATTATCTAGCCCTCCTACTTTGCAGAACCTTCATATGGTACTTATCATCCATATGTTCTCATCCGTATTATGCTTGAAATATTTGTCAGTGAAAGTTCAGCAAGCACAAATTAAACTGTTATTTTGTGTGCAACTATAAAGAAAAGAACGTCATTTCTGGTCCTTTTATCATACTAGTAGTTGACTACGCGGTATGGGTTTTGGTCATTGCTGAAGGCCGTACGGTGACCTATAGTTGTTATCTTCTATGTCATTTGGTCTCTGGTGGAGAGTTGCATCATAGCCAATTATACCACATCTTCCTATTATTTTTTTATATTTCATGGTGAAAAGTTTTATTTGAGGGTCACCTTAGACCTTGAATATCGCAGTTGTAATATATCTGAAAGACCAACGTTTACTTGATGTACCAAATTTGAAAATGGTGAGTAGACAGATTAGTTGGGATTACAACGATATTGATTTCAACCACGATAGCTGTGAACACAAAATATGGAAATAAGTTTTCTTAAATCAAAGTGCTGGATAGCACCTCTGGGAAGTTTGCAACTGTAGATGTGTATCATTTCAAATAGGTTATAGATGTGTATTATTTCAAATATGTATTTAATCACAGCTTTGATGTTTTTAACTAGACCATCTTCTTTTCAGCAATTATCAAAAAAATTTTGTTCATTGTTTGTCATTTAAATTTTGATATTTTCTATTGAAACCTTAAACTGTTGTTCTAAAATAATCAAATATACAATAAGCTCTGTTAAATTTCTTTATGTGCCCATGCCATATCTAAGGCCTGTGATTTTATAGTATTTTTTTTTTCCATTTGTAACTGGGCATAACCCTAATCATAACGGTAAAATGAGGGCACAAAATTCAAACTTGATCTTGGTTTTGTGGTTAAAAGTATTGTGTATAAGTTTTGTAGCATTTGGTCGAGACACACTAAAGTTAGAGCACGGAATTGAAAAATATTTGTAAGTCTTCCGCGGAACCCGGTGTCTCGCCTACTTTTGCTGTTAATCGCAGGCTCAACAAAAATAAGGAAAAAAGTTAATAAAAATATTCCTCTCTATACTATCTTTTGATTGTTAGAAGCTTCTGTCCAAGTTTGGTAAAATCCAGGATAGTTTATGAATCTAATAAATGTTTTAAAAATTTAACTGCAGACTGTATGTAATGTTAACTGGAAGAAAAGCTAAGTCCATTAATAAGTAAAATACGGAAAACAAGAACAAAATTATAACTAAATTTCCTTCTAGATACTAGCTTTTCATCATAAACAGGTTCTGTCCAAGTTTCGTACAAATCCGGGATAGTTTAAGAAAGTTATTAAATTTTAAAACTTTAGCCACAGAGTGAATGTAATGTTTCCTGACAGAAAAATAAGTCCATTTATAAGTAAAATACTGAAAAATTGATTTTTTTTACAAAATTTACTTCTGGATACTATCGTATGATCATAAACAAGCTTCTGTCCAAGTTTGGTAGAAATCCAGGATAGGTTAAGAAAGTTATTAAAATTTCAAAAACTTTAACCACAGAGTGAATATTTGTGGACGCCGCCGACAATATGTAGGAAATCTATGTCTCGATTTTTCGACAAAAGTCGAAGGCTCGACAACTATCACAATTTTAAATTTGTAAAGGGCATAACTCTAGAACAGTAAAACTGACGCCACCAAAACTCAAATCTAAACCGTGTTTTGTGATAATGAGCTTTGTGTATAAGTTTCATAACGTTTGGTTGAGACAAACTAAAGTTAGAGATCGTAAACAAAAAATTCAAGCAACTTTTCCATTTGTTAAGGAGCATAACTCTAGAATTGTAAAATCGACGCCATCAAAATTCAACTTGACCTGTGTTTTGTGGAAATAAGTATTGGGTATAAGTTTCATACAATTTGGTTTAGGAAAACTAAAGTTAGAGAACAGAAACTAATTTTGGATGTACGGACTTATGTACCAGAAAGGGACGTACATACTAACAGAAGAAAAGGGTAAAACTTAATACGGTGGGGACATAACAATAGCAGTATGACGAAAGGAGTAAAAGTTTATAAACACTAGATTCATAGACGTACTTATAACCCTGTAACACATTTTAAAGTTGATGCTGTGAAATTTAGCATTGAGGCAATAACATTTGAGATTTTTGGTTCGTCATAATTATTTGGACTAGCACTAAGAGGAAGAAAGTCATTTTGCTATTACATGGACAGATTTTATTTAATCATGTTGCTACAGTACTTGTCTTGATACACTGAGTTATTCTAAGTAGAAGCTGACTTGTCTGCCTTATCCTTCTAACGATTTGTGTACAAATGTATTGTTAATCGTAACACTGAGGACATGGGCTGTGATTTTTACGAACTGTCGTTGAGTCAATGTTTTTCAGCTGTCAGTTTGATCCACGTGACTGAGCATGCTGGACGAGTGAAGGTCCTTAAATTCACATTGGAATGTGAAATAGCTAGTATTTAAATAGCGGAATTCAAAAGTTTTCAAATGTTTTTTGGCATCAAAACCTTCCCATCGATGTTTTGACAAAACATGCA
>JAASAO010001273.1:0-36308 GCA_017311375.1 Mytilus coruscus | reverse complement strand
GAAATGGGGAATGTGTCAAAGAGACAACAACCCGACCAAAGAGCAGAAAACAGCCGAAGGCCATCAATGGGTCTTCAACACAGCGAGAAAATCCCGCACCCGGAAACGGGCTTCAGCTGGCCCTAAACAAACATTTGTACTAGTTCAATGAAAATGGACGTCACGCTAAATTCCAAAACATATAAATCAACTAAAATTAAGAAAACAAACAAGACTAACAAAGGCCAGAGGCTCCTGGCTTGGGGACAGGCGCAAAAATGCAGCGGGGTTAAACATGTTTTGTGATTTATTGCCATAGAATTAGATAGCACGTAATGGTGGCAAACTTTTAAATATGAAATTCGTCAATGAATTCAACAGAGATTATAAAATATCTGTGTTAAACACCGAATTCCTTTATATACACAGGTAAAATAGCTACGGACGTTTTACGGACGTTTTGAATACGTCCGTAAAACATCCGTAGAACGGACGTTTTACGGAAAATAGTACCACGTCCGTAAAACGGATCTTACGTGTTACGTACGTTCTAAAACATCCGTTTTACGGACGTTTTCTAAAACGTCCGTATTACGGCTGTAAAAGCACATGTTTTATTTTCATTAAAAAAAAACTTGTAAAATATTTGCCTTTTAAATTTCTTTCACTTTAACTTTAAGAAATTGATATATTAATGTGAAAAAATGGTTTAAAAGAAACTATCACGATTTGATTTATAATAAAGGTTCATGTTTTTGACTTTCCGTCCTGAATTAAGGGTATACTGCCCTGTAAATATAGAATGAACCTGTCTTTTTCATGTTTGTGTAATTGGTTTGCTGTCTTGTATTAAAGGTGTTTGCATGATGTATCTATGAATGTCAACAAAAAAGGTGATATATACGTCGAGCGATGTCCGTAACTTACATGATCTTCACAAGTGTTTTCAGAGTATTTCTATACGTGTATCACATATTGTAAATATTGTACAATCAAGAAATACACATAAAGTGTACTTAGATATGACACATATCACATTAATAAGTAAACTGAAATTATGTTAAAAATTTTTTTTGATTCGAGCGTCACTGATGATTCTTTTGTATCTAGACGAAACGCACGTCTGGTGCAAATACAAAATTTCAATCCTGGTATCTATGATGAGTGTATGAACATAGACATGTAACTTGTATATGTAAATATCTACATTACGCACAGAAGGATTTACATAGTTGAGACAGCAACCCAATGACAAAAAAACACAACAAAAAAACAAACCACTTATAAAGGGTTATATATGTTGTCTTTGACAATTGACATGTGTCTAAACAATATGCAAATCTTGTATATCTCACAAGTCTATACAAGTTTTAATAGATCAAATAAACTCATCATAGATACCAGGATTAAATTTTGTATTTACGCCAGACGCGCGTTTCGTCTACAAAAGACTCATCATGCAGTGACGCTCGAATCAAAAAAAGTTAAAAGGGCCAAATAAAGTACGAAGTTGAAGAGCATTGAGGATAAAAATTCCTAAAAGTTTTGCCAAATACAGCTAAGGTAATATATTCCTTAGGTAGAAAAGCCTTAGTTTTTCAAAAATTCAAAAGTTTTGTAATCAGTTAATTTATAAATATGACCATATCAATGGTTAAACAGACACAACCAGACGAGCTGTCAACAACAAATACTCAAAATAAAATATGACAAAATTGTCAAACAACCACATACTATGTTTCTTGGCTATGACAGTGAAATGAATATGTGGAAGGGTTAACTGGCCTTTTGATTCATGCAAAAGTAGAAAATACAAAAAAAAAAAAAGTGTGTGTATTACATTGCCAGCAAAGACTAATTAATGAGAAAAGAGAATAATTTTTTAATATGAAATATTAGCTCAAGATGATGCTTCTGATAGTTTTTTTCAACAAAAACTGAGTTTTTATCACAATTACTGTCTAAATGTAACAACTAAAGTAGGTTTTTTCCTTTTATAAATATCAACACTGTGTTAAAAGACTTTAACAAGCTGCTGAGACAATCTTGACGTATCTTAAGACAAAGATGTGTTGACGAACTAAACATTCTAATAAAAAAAGGGCACCTGTGTGAAAAAATCGCAAACATTTTTTACATGAAGGTCAGAGGTCATTGTCAGGTGATGGATCATGGTAATATGCATAACACCTTTTGTTATATAAATTGCATTTTTCTTTTGATGTTTTAATGAAATAATTAAAATAAATGAAATAACTCCTGGAAAAGGAATAAAGATCGGCTAGCGGAGCAAGACAAAAACTCATTTTAAGTCTAAAAGAATTACATAAATTTAAATACTATGTGTATACTTATATTTGTGTCTAGTTTTAACTACACTACAATAACAACAAAACAAAAGCAATGTATTTGGCCGTGCAGACCAACAGAGCCGGCGTTTAATGTATATTTTATATTACAAATACATATATGAAATACAAATACATTCCAAAATTAGGTATATCGAAAGATTAAACGTCTGAAAATGTCATTTATGAAGCAATAAAAGCCCATATATCTTTGTATGTATGTATATACATATCCGTCTTTAACGTAACCTCGCCGCCCAGCAAAAACTTTACTAAAGAAAATTGATATGGAAACCTGTGTTACGGAGCAAGTGCAAGGCACGCCTCAGGACATTGATGCCGAACTTCATCAAAAAACAAAATAATATATAAATATCAAATATTATGAAATATTGAAGTTTAGTGTTGAACGTCTGCGGCTAGAATGATTTTCAAACACAATGAAAATTAAAACCCGCTTTCACCTCATTAACATAAGAATACTTATTGACACAATCCATATGTTTGGTCCACGTAACCACGTGTACAACTACACATAATAAAAAACCGCACATACCGTTCTTTAAAAAACGTTCCTTTTAGACAACATTTTTACGCTATACTTCGAAACGAGGAAAAATACATTTACAGTGGTTATACTGAACTATGTCACTATTATTCATAAGTCCATAAACTAGACATAATTTAAAAATCTGTATGATAGATGCGTTACCAGGGTGAATACGGACGTTATACGGATGGGGAAAAACGGACGTTATACGGATGGGAAAAAACGGATACTAAACGTCCGTAAAACATCCGTTTCATACGGACGTTTTTCGTCCGTAGCTATTTTACCTGTGTATGTGAATATACTTTGTTATTTTTATTGCAATGTTGTTGCTTTTGCACAGAGTGCAACATGTATATAGCAAGTATTATGCCCAATGTAACCAGCAGATAAGTATGCAACATGTATCAGATATGCATCATGCCAATGCGTAGTAATCAATATACTTGCGCAATATTCAGTATCGATTAGGGCGACAGTAGTTTACCGATGTTCAAATTTCGTAAGTCGATTTGGAAAAGACAAATCAAGGTAACAAACAGAAACAGTGAATCGCATGTACTCCAAAAGGGTCGACAGGGTAAACGCCCCCTTCTGAGCATGCATCACCGGCCATATTAAACCACACATCGTTTAACCTCATAACTCTATTAATGCATATTAAGTGTAAGGGCCCGCCTCTATTATTGCAGTCCGTATAATGTGAACACGCACAAGCTATAATACTGAAAATAAGCATCACATGCACTGATAATTTATGACTTTATAAAAAGGAGTCAACGAAACATGACCATTAACGAACAGAAAAGTTATTCCCTTTTTCGTTAACTGTGGTATGAAGATTATGCAGAGATAATCAAATTTCATCAGGAATTAAAGGGGACAAATATCACTTTTCAAGTTTGATTTTGCAGCCGTTTGAACAGATGTGGATTCTGAAAATTTTCTCCAAAATGTTCTTTTTACAATCGTCTAAAAAATATTTTTCACATTTTTTTCCACTTGTCCGTAAAATATAGAATAACTAAACGTTGTCTTTTTATTTAGAATTTATTTATCGAAGGCCTAGAAAACAAGTCACATGGAATGTTTCCAGCCGAGTATAAATATTGTTACGGGACGGGTGGGTTTGTTCCGAAATTAAAATGTATATCTTTCGCTTTAAACCATGATGATCACTAGTATGTGTTATGTTATTGGTAAATTATAATATCCGTCAACCCCTGTGTCGAATTACAAAGTTATACTGGTAGTTTAGCTGGCTAAACGGTTAAGGCAATGGTAGCATAGCAGACAAAACATCTAAGGCACTGGTCTTGATATTGTAGCTTTTAAACTCATTAACATAGCTTTCTAAGTACATGTTCAACAGATAGAGAGATTTTTTTAAGCTTTACAATTTATCATATACAAAACATTCAATATTCTACACAGAAAACCCACCAGAGCATTTAGTTTGTTATATTTGAAAATATACAGAGACCTTTTTGTTACGTTAATTGTTTGTCGACATCATAGTAAGCGTAGTTAAATATCTAGGTCAATCATGTTTGGTCCATTAATTCAACGGGAACGCATAACATAGCAAAGGTACATATATTTTAAGAGTTGCATCGATTGCAGCTTATTTGGTTTGCTGTGGTCATTTCCGTGGTATCAGGTGTGAACGCCATGGTAGCGGGCCGGGCCACAGTCTCTTTGGAAACTGATATGCACTCATTTTCGTACAACTGTCCCACCAATGTCTCGTGTCCCTATGGTGAATGTGGGCAACTTATGTAATGCTGATTTGATGCCGATCTCAGGTCATGAGGAAACTGGCGTCAATATATGCAAATGCCGACGAGTACGAATGTTGACATTCTGTCAAGTCGGAAGATTGAGAAACGGAACTTAACTCTGATTTCTCTTAGCATGTATGGATAGATATAAGAAGATGTGGTATGAGTGCCAATGAGACAACTCTCCATCCAAGTAAAATTATAAAAGTAAACCATGATAGGTCAAAGTACGGTCTTCAACACGGAGCCTTGGCTCACACCGAACAGTAAGCTATAAAGGGCCCCAAAATTACTAGTGTAAAACCATTCAAACGGGAAAACCAACGGTCTAATCTATATAAAAACGAGAAACGAGAAACACTTATGAACCACATCAACAAACGACAACTACTGAACATCAGATTCCTGACTTAGGACAGGTGCAAACAAGTGCAGCAGGTTTAAACGTTTTAATGGTACCAAACCTTCACCCTTTTTGAAACAATAGTGTAACATCACAACATAGAAAGACACACTATAAAATATCTACTGAAATAGCTTAACTCAATCAAAGGACATATTAACACCATTGAACATACACTGAACAAATAAATTTGACCTATGATACAATGTAAATACAAAATAAATAAACTAAGGAAGAATAATAAAAGTAACATGCTATATCGGTATGGCCCCGTTTACAATATTCAGACCTTACAAAATAAGATAGAAAGGTAATAAAACGGGAACGTTTGAAATAAGGATAGACAGAAACTGGGAATAGTTGTTCAGTCTTTGGAACCTTTCTGGTCCAAGAGTGAAGACGAATTCTATCTCATTATTCCTAGAGGACTTACTAACAATATTTACACACACTAACAATAAAAGTATGTGTACTGTTCATCAAATGTTTTTGCATAAAAAGTAAAATAACAAAAATACCGAACTCCAAGGAAAATTCAAAACGGAAATTCCTTTATCAAATGGCAAAATCAAAAGCTCAAACACATCAAACGAATGGAAAACAACTGTCGTATTCCTGACTTGGTACAGACATTTCCTTATGTAGAAAATGGTGGATTAAACCTGGTTTCATAGCTATAGGTTTTTATGCATACACATTTGGCATACAGCAAACGACAATAACGAAAGAAGATGTGAAAAAGTCTAATGTCCAAACCTACAGCCTATTTCCTAAATTGTAACACTGTGAATTATGTTTCGAGCCATTGTATCGTTGTCCTCTTTATCCTGCAACTCTTAAAAATCTTTAAATGTTATTTTGAATAAAAATAGAAAAATATGAATTCGATTTGGACGATTGTATGAAAACCACATTTTACTGCCAATGCATATTGCCTGCTTTATCAGCACCCTTTCATTATAAATTTTAAATGTGTAACTGTCTCGATAGAACGAAAACAACACTTTATTCATTTCATGTGTCCAAACTGCTTTCTGGATTTACCTTCATCAGGAACGCTGAAGACCGAATATCTAAAAGACAAGGGTGAGGAGGATAAATAATGTATCACACTAGATGTATTGGTAGAATTTGTTTATATGTACAGGACAGCATTAACATTTAGAAATGTAATGTAATATATTTTGTTTATTCTTAGGAAAACAGTCAAGCGAAGTGTGTAATAATACTGAAGAATGTCTGTCTACATTAGTATGCCATCGTCACACATGCCAGTGTATGTCTTCGGATTATTGGAATGGCACGACATGTAGACTGAGTAAGCTTCTGGTGTTAATCAAATTTAGCATTTTCGTAATTTTCTATCCATATTTATTTCTAGTGATTTTGACAATGAATTTCAAGGATTTTCTACCCTAAGAATAGATTACATTAGCTGTATTAGGCAAAACCTTACAGAATTTTGGGTCCTCCATGCTCTTCAACTTCGTACTTTATTTGGCTTTTTGAGTCCTCTGCAGGCAAAACGCGCGTCTGGTGTACAAAATTATAATCCTGGTATCAATGATGAGTTTAATTTCAAGATACTTCAAATAATGCTATGCAGAAAAACTTGTAACTTGATTTTGTTCAAATGTAATCATTTATTTTGTATTAATATTTTGTGTCAAATTTCCTATTCATATATTATCGTTATCTATAATCATTATATTCTTTATTAAGAAACAATAAAACCTATCATAGAAATGGGAGGATGAGCTAGCTATTAAACAAGGTTAACACACCATTTTCTTTTCACAAAGTCGTTCAGTTGGTTAATACAGTCTAGCATTTAGAGTTTTATGGACTTCCTTTTTAAATTTACCTTCGAGTTTGGTATTGTTGTTAATACTTTCATTGCCTAAACGTTAAACGTTTGTTCACGTGATCATGTGGAGCTTAAACAAAATAATCAATACAGCTGTTGTTAATAGAGATTTACAATAACTACCCGACTCCGAGTCAGAGTACGAGTACGACTACAAATCATACAGGTAAACTATAAGGGTGATCTCAAAATAATTTGTACACTAATTAATTTTACCGTGTTAAATCTTTGCGTTGCAATGTGATAGGACAAAACCATTCATCAAATTGATTTTTTTACTGAAGGGTTGAAGAAAACGCTTTTCATTCTCTCTTTATAACAGATTTTTTCAGATTTTCTAATACTTTCACAACAGTCTTTCGCTCGTGTTATCTGATCACTTCTGTATGTTCTCTATTCTACTGATGAATTATCTAAAGGGAACTGAATAATACTATTGTTCATTTTGTTTGTATTTCTTTTTTTATTAAGCAACATTTTTCCCATTGTATATAATCTTGGAGGATAGGATAAATATTTTCAATTGAATGATTGCAAATTGTTTCAACTCGTTTTGATCAGAAAACTTTTTTTTATAGCTGCGAGTGAATTGTAATGCATACTTTTGTTTGCATTTATTTTGATGAGAAAAAATCATTAGTTACATGAATGATTATGAATATTCAAACAGCATTGACCTTCTTAGTCATTCCAATCATTCTCCCTGTCAAGTTAGCTTGCAATTGTTTGTCTGATTTAGGAAGTGTACAAAAACAAGTCTGATAAAGAGCCAAACGACGCTTATTTTTTTCAAAATAGACAAATCTACAAGATCTTTAACTTTTCAGCCTTTCAGCAATTGAAAGAGTGTTCTATATTAGCTTTTCATCTAACAATTTTAAAAAGAAAACATAAAATTGAGAACAATCGATACAAACGGTGACTGACGCAAAATAATGACTAACTTCATCCGGTAAGTAGATAAAAATGAAATAGAAAAAGAAGAGTAGTGTGTGGGATGAACATTGATGGGATATGGAGGTGGGTGTGGCTTCAGGGGAAATACTTTATTTGATAATATATAGCCATATATTTTTTTTGATTTTATTTCTGGAACTGTGCATTAAAAGGAATACGTTTTAGTTTTCTCTTTTGGATTGTTTACATATGCCATTTCGGGATCCTTTATGGCTAACTATGCGGTATGGTTTTGCTCATTGTTGAAGTCCATACGCAAACCTATACATTTTGTAGTTTTAAACTAAGTCATTTGGTATCTGGTGGGAAGTTGTCTTATTGGAAATCATATCACTTCTTATTTTTAAATTATTCTTTGTTTTACGATTGTTTGACTTTTCGTATTTTGTTCTTCCTAAAAACAAGAACAACTAAATACAAATAAACGATGTACAATCCAAAAATCATGCTTTAAAGGAGCAATGATAGATAAATAAATAAGACTTGTTGTTTTCATAAATTATGTTGTTTTACTTATTTGCGCAACGACAACATTGAACCATAACAGTTTCATCACTTTCAGATGAATCTACATTCACACCTCTGCTTTTGAACAAACTTATAACAGAATACCGAGTTTCCGTTGAACTCGTTATTGGCGAGTTGAACTGCTATAAGTTCATGAGAACTCTTTGTAGGCATCCTTGTCACAAACTAAAAGCCATTGTTGAAGTTTGTGGGAGTTTGGTAAATCGCCGAAAACAACTTTTCAATTAGTATAAAATTATAAAAGCACAATGTTTACAATTTTTATTGTTTTGAGATAGCCCACGTCATTTAAACTGTCTTACTATGACTCGTAGTCGGACTCGGGTCGAAGTCAGACAGTTATTGTAAATCTCTAATAGTCAATCGTATGTTCATATGAGTAGACCGAGATTAACACAATTATTGTCTTTATCATCAAATCTCTTTATAAAAGGAACAATGCCAATCATCTAAAGTGGCAATTTTAAAATGATTATCGTCAACCGATCTACTATCATTACACTAGTTAATGTTAAACACAATATTAATATTATTATAAGTATTCTTGACTGTTAATTTTAAACAAAACCAAAAAAACAAATCTTAAAATATCAATAAATTGGACCACACTTTGAAATTCTTAATACCTATAAAGGTTTCAAACGACATCTTTTCCTAAGCAGGCGACAATGGTAAAATGTTTATTTTTGAGTGTACTGGACATACTTCTTTCATAAAACGCTTTTATGGTGCAGACATTTGTCCCAAGTTCCGCCTAATCGTGATAAATTACTATTAACAATTATCTTCATCTGTACCGACTATTGCGTTAAGCTCCTACTACTCACGTTCACATACTATCGACTTTTCAATGTAGCTGTTCTGACTACTAAGTACTGAACGCTATTTCCGAAATAGTTTATTCTTAATGAAAGAATTTTATCATCAAAGACTTCTTACTGAAAGGTTAATTTTCAATGCTAACCACAACATTATTCTATAAATATGTCATTGTATATCTTCAATAGTCTATTTGCCAATTTCTGTAATTAACCCTGTAATTATAGATCGGTTTTAGTTGTCCCCCTTAAAAGGACATGAATTCACAATGGAGAGCTAACCGAAAGATCAAACTTATCTGTGCGTAATGGTTGTAACCTTTAAGATTTAAAATCCTTTAAATACATTTAATTTTTGTTAAGCTAAAATAATGTGTATACCATTAGTTATTTTTCACTAAGAATTGGTTAAACGCCAATGAAAAACTTTCAGACCTATCATGCTTTGCGCGGGCAGAAATAAATTTTGTCCGGTATAGATTTCAGATATATTGATGATGTCCAATCATTGAATAACCCATATTTCAGTCAGTACTTGCATCTCATATATCCCAGTGAACTTGAAATTAAGGATACTACTGATACAAGAAGGACTGCTTCATACCTTGATCTTTTCCTCAATATTGACACAGATGGACGACTTCACACTAAAATCTATGACAAACGGGATGATTTCAACTTCCCAATCATCAATTTTCCATTTCTCAGCAGTAACATACCCTCTGCTCCGTCGTATGGTGTTTACATATCTCAATTGATACGTTATGCTCGTGCATGTTCACACTGTACGGACTTCATATACAGGAGTGTGCTCCTTATGCAGAAACTGCTCCAACAGAGTTATGAGGAGGAAAGATTAAAAATGACACTCCGTAAATTTTATGGACACCATCACGAATTGGTTGATCTATACGATGTGTCTGTGTCTAAACTAACTAATGACATTTTTACCACGTCTTAGATTGTGGTTTAACATCTATGTCGTCTGTCTTCTAAGTACCGAACGTGCCCTATTCCCGAATATGACTGTTTTGCCGAGTGTGAATTTGCATTGCTATACGACGTGTCTCGGTATTTTATACATCCAACATTCATGTATTTATTTATGATGTTTCTGTTGTGGTTTCTGTTGGATAATGTGTTATGTCTTATCGTTTGTGGTTAGAATTCTGTACTTTCGGTACATCTCACTTGTGTCTTATTTGTCAGTATAGTCAAGTTAATTTCCATTTTCCATGGATAAAGTATTGTGTTAGTCCAAATAATTATGACGTTTATTTAAAATAGCCTTTCAATACCGTCAATATCATGATAATTGTTTGGACTAGTATTGTGAAAATAATTGCATAAATTTCAAGATTATATATTCGTTACAAAAATACGTCACTGTTTGGGATGTCCTGTGCTGTCTGTCGTTAATGGGAGATGTTCGTTGTTATTCTGCGGTTTACATGTTGTAACGACTATTATATTATTTATTTGTGCGTTTCTCTGTGATGAGTGTTCTTGTGTGTGTTTGTACTGTATTTCTGTCACGTAGCGTTGTCATTTTAGCGATATTTTTATCATTGCCATATAAGCGGGTGGTTTGGTTAGCCATAAAACCAGGTTCAACCCATAATTTTTCTTAAAATGTCCTATACCAAGCCAGGAATATGGCAGTTGTTATCAAATAGTTCGTTTCTATGTATAGAACTAGTCTACGGTTGACAACGGGAAGCAATTAGTTTTTAAAAAGTGTGTAATCACAGAATCAAATAGGTAATTGGCAAATGATCAATTATTGGAAAATTTTAATCTTTTTCTTCTTTTTTTGTTTGTTGCATTTTTGATTGTCAGAGCGAATTCTGTGTTGTGAAAGTTAGAAACTGTTATTATAAAGCATACCATTTAATAAACAGAAAATGATACATTTATAGAGAGAGAGATAAACTTCCCATGTAAAAACCGTCTTCAGTGTAAGGAAACACTAGATTGCAGAGAAAATACCTGTCAGTGTCATGACACAGACTACTGGGACGGCGTCTACTGTGTAAATAGTATGTATATATAATAAATATCAACTTGTTCAAGAATTTTAATTATTTAGTGGAATAGTAAAATCATGAACAAAATCTGCCGAATATTTTAGGATGCTGTTAAGTAAGCGTTACACGAGACAGTAAAACAAAGGAGACAAATCAACCATAACAAAATGTCACATTACAGCCTTAAAGGAAGGACAAGGGTCATTTTAAGTTGAATTGACGGGTGCCACATGTGGAGCAGGATCTGCTCACCCTTCCGGTTATTGGTGGGGTTCGTGTTGCTTAGTCTTTAGTTTTCTATGTTGTGTTTTGTGTACTATTGTTTGTCTGTTTGTCTTTTCTTTTTAGCCATGTTGTTGTCAGTTTATTTTCGACTTATGAGTTTGAATGTCCCTTTGGTATTTTTTCACCTCTCTTCTAATGAACTTAGAAAAGACACAAAGACTACGGAATATCTTAACCAAATTCCATATATAGTCAAAAATTATTAAAACAATAAAAATCAGCGGATCGGGGTCTATAGATCATAGATATAGGAAGATGTGGTGTGAGTGCCAATGAGACAACTCTCCATCCAAATAACAATTTATAAAAGTAAACCATTATAGGTCAATGTACGGCCTTCAACACGGAGCCTTGGCTCACACCGAACAACAAGCTATAAAGGGCCCCAAAAGTACTAGTGTAAAACCATTCAAACGGTAAAACCAACGGTCTAGTCTATATAAAAAACGAGAAACGAGAAACACGTATAAATTACATAAACAAACGACAACTACTGTACATCAGATTCCTGACTTAGGACAGGTGCAAACATTTGCAGCGGAATTAAACGTTTTAATGGTGCCAAACCTTCTCCCTTTTCTGAAACAATAGTATAACATCACAACATAGAAATAACACACGATAAAACATCAATTGGAAGGCTTAACTCAATCAAAAACGTAAATTAACACACTATGAACGAATAAATTCGATCTGTGATACCTGAAAGTAAATACATAGTTAATAAAATATTAGGGACAAACATTCAAGGCCAAAAAGCAAACAAACAAGTCCAAATAAAGCCATGGCAATACAGCCCATAATATGCACTAAGTAAAGCACAATTTGGTAATATATCTTTATTTTTTTTATTTCTAGGAAAGGTTGACGAAAGCAAATCTTTAAAAGTATTCATATCTGAGGAAATGCAGAAGTAATTTTATATTTGTTGTTATCAGGAAAAAGCAGGAATGCCATGCAGTTCCCAGAATGAGTGCCAAGACGACTTTCGTTGCTTAAATGAGTCTTGCAGTTGTCAGATGTTAGAATATCTGAACGGAGATAAATGTTTTCGACGTATGTTATCAGTTTTAAATTCAATTTGTGTGTGTTATGCTATTTGAAAAGTTGATGTTCAGACAACATGTATATTATGAACTAAAGAACGAAATCCACTTATATGAGACTTGTTGTTCTACAAGAAACTCTCAAATCATATAATTTATTAAATAAACTTTTAAAATAATCTACAATACATGAGAAATCCAGATATAATTGAGGTCTGCTAGTAGTCCTTTTGTTAATTTATGTATCATCGTCAGGTGGCTTAGTGTTTTTGTTACCTATTCTGACATTGGACTCTGACTTCTTTTAAACTGAGTTTTACTGTGCGTATTGCTGTGTGTTTGTTTATTCTACATTGGCTAGAGGTATAGGGGAGGTTGAGATCTCACAAAACATGTTTAACCCCGCCGCATTTTTGCGCCTGTCCCAAGTCAGGAGCCTCTGGCCTTTGTTAGTCTTGTATGTTTTTAATTTTAGTTCATTTATATGTTTTGGAGTTTAGTGTGACGTCCATTTTCATTGAACTAGGATACATTAATGTTTAGGGGCCAGCTGAAGCCTGCCTCCGGGTGCGGGATTTTCTCGCTGTGTTGAAGACCCATTGGTGACCTTCGGCTGTTTTCTGCTCTTTGGTCGGGTTGTTGTCTCTTTGACACATTCCCCATTTCCATTCTCAATTTTATAATGACTTTTGTCGACATATACTTGATATTTAAAATGGTTAAATATTAAGTGAGTACCAACCATCCCCGTTCATTAACGATTAGTTGATATATCATAAACAAAGTCGGTTACCCTATGATTATTTTATATCAATCACACGTAAATAAAAATATTTTGAAGAAAAATCTCTGGAATTTTTTTATAATTAAAGAACTTTTTTTTTACATGCATTCTATCTAAATGTACAAATAATGTAGTTTAAGAAATTATTCTTCAAAACATGATTGATATAAATATTTTTTTTTACAATTTTTAGTTCCAGTTTAACATGCCGAAGTTGTATGCACAATTTCATAAACATCTTTGACATGACATATAAACTAATACTTGACAAATAATTGGTTGTGAAAAACAATTCTCTGATTTTAACAAAAAGGTCTCTTAAACTAACCTTATTAAGATGTTTTTTTTTCTTAACAATGTATTTATTTACGTTTGGTAGACGTGTTAGAGATTTCCTTTGGAACATACTGTGCTCCTCTTCTCGTCGACTTGATCCTTTTTCTTATAAATTAGAGCCAACAGAAGTTCACCGATGTCTAAATCTATTAAATCCATAAAGAATATACAAAATAAGGTAAAAAAACAAAAACTAAGGGAATCCAATGAACTCTAAAATGGCCGAGATAGGGTGCGTCTACATGTGAAGAGTCTCATGCGAATCAAGAATCAGTCAAAATGTCACACTAGGAAATAATATACAATCGATAAACATATAGTTTAGATGATTATTCTGATATCTAAAGATTTTTAATAGGAAAGACCTTTCGTTAGTTGTTTAAGACACATATGTGTAGTATCAGTTAACTTATTCATTATGGCGATAATAAGACTTTTGTAGTGTCGATTTTAGTTTTCTTCATCTTAACTTCATGACTCTGTATTTTTTTTTTTTTTTTTTTTTTTTTTTTTTGTGTTAGGAACACACCACTGTTAACGAAGTCCATATTATATGAACGCGTAAAGTATTAATTGAGATATGTAAATTGAATTTCAATATAAAAATAAGAAAATGTGATATGATTTCAAAAAAGACAACTTTCCACAAAATGCCAAATGACGTAGAAGTCATCAAATATAGGTCATCATATAGCCATCAACATGAGCAAAACCCATACCGCATAGCAAGCTATAAAATGCCCAAACATAACAAATGGGAAACAAGAAAACCAACGACGTTATTAATGTAATTAATGTACAAAGCCAATATATACAGCAACTACAAACACTGAATCAAGTTTACTGGAAAATTTGAAATGTGGATTATTGAACTTTCAGACATGATCATCAATTTATCTTTAAATGAAAGTAAAGAACTAGGCAAGATGCATTTTCTATTTGTCTTGAGAATTTTATTGATGAATTCTGCTACATATCAGTACAAAAAACAAGTGGGACCGTAGGACATTTCATATGACCCGCGCAACACGATGGTTGTCAGGAACTGCTCATCTTTCCTACTTCAGTTTCGTGTGTTGGTTTTTCGACTGTGGTTTGTTTAACAGTGTTGTTTATTGGCGTCGTGTTGTCTGCAATAACTGCCCTCTTGGTAAATTTTATACATATAAGTCCACGATGAAATTACTTTACTGAATTATTAAGAAGTTTTTTTTTATCACAAGTAGGAAAAAATGGAGAAGTTTTTGGAAAACTGTACAAATTACCGGTGTCCCACTATAAAATAAAGCATTCCCCAATGGAATGTAGTGCTTTTGATATGAAGTTGTTTAAATGTCCTTTAAAAAAAAATATATAAAACGCAATTTTTTTAGGTCCTTTTTGGTTATATAGCTCTTTAACTGTTTCGGTTTTTGTTTTTCAAATATTCAGCTTTAAGCGTTCCTGATGAAGGCTAATCCAGAAAAGCGCTTCGGACGCATGACATTTATAACGTGTTGTTTTCATTTGTTTTTTAGATATAATGTTACTGTTTTCGAACCAATTTTACTCATGTATATTGCACTCTTCTATACGTGAGGCTTCTGATTTAACGTCGACACTCTGACCTGACATAGTAGAAAATTTATATACCCCGCACAGCCAAATGAATGCCCCACTTTATCGAGTACTTTTCGTTCGGTCGGAAGAAGAACACGTTTACCATATTTCCATACCTTGGGCTATGTTTTTAGGGACGGAATGACATATTATACAGAATATTTAATTTTATTTTCTTTCTTTAAGGAAAAGAATACAAATCTCCATGTAATGCTACAGTTCAATGTAAAGACACGTTAACATGTTTTGACGAAAAATGCCAATGTGACAAGTCAAACTACTGGAAATGGAATGTTTGTGTACAAAGTAATTACATATCATACTAGTATTTCGATTTTCGATTTTATGCATTTACGTATCTGATTCTCTTGATTTACAGATTTTGCCACTTTACTGACAATCTGCTTTCTAGATATCATAATAACTTTAATTTCGTAACTTTGTAACCCACAAAAACGAATCATTGTTTACCTAAACTGCAATGCTTTATTTTAAGTCATACAATGCAACATGTTGAATTTTGATAAAATAGATAAAAAGATTAACTTAAACCTCAATTTACTACATCGGAGGTAGTAATACAGAATATCACTGAGGCAACATGATTGGCTTCAGACTGGGTCTTAAATTGAGGCAATAGTAGATTACCGATGTTCAAATCTCGTAAATCAGTTAGGAAGAGACAAAGAAAGGTAACAACCAAAACCTGAAGGAATCGCATGAACTCCAAAAGGAGCGAGACTGGGTACGTCGACAGGGTAAGCGTCTCTTGATATGCATGCATCACCCGCAATGCGAATTCACACTCATCAAAATGTCACAAACAGTTATAGGACACACTCGATTAAATAACATTTCAGATGGTATCTTTAACTCCAGTGTGTTGAGTCACCGACACATCGTATCGGTCAACCAATTCGTGATGGTGGTCACAAAACATATATAGTGTCGATTTCAGTTTTTTTTTGCGTCATAACTATGCTTCGGACGCATGGAATTTATAACGTGTTGTTTTCATTTTTAGGAGCAATATCGTATACCGAACATAAAACATCAAACGCATTTTGACAGACAAATAGTGACAAATATGAAAATGCTTTACTTTCAAATGGCTGACCTTTATATTCTGAGTAGCAATATAAATATATCACCTGAATTTTGGAGGTAGATAGTTGAAACGTAATATTTGTTACTGAGAAAGCATATGCATATGTAAATTAAGACAGCAGTAGTTTACCTGGTGTATAAATCTCAAAATTCGGTTAGGAAGAGACAAATCGAGGTATCGAACAGAACATTAGGGAATCGCATGAACTAAAAAAAAAGGGGGCGTCGACAGGGTATGCGTCTCCTGCTATGCATGCATCTAAGTTAAAACGCATCAGAGATACCAGGTTTATAATTTAGTACGCCATATGTGCGTTTCGTCTACATAAGACTCATCAGTTATGCTCGAATCAAAACGAGGGCAAAATAAAATACGAAGTTGAAGACCATTAAAAAACGATAATTCGGAAAAGTTGCATAAAATATGGCTGAGGCAATTTATGCCTGGGGATAGCAAAACCTAAGTATTTTGAATAATTCAACATTTCATAAACAGTAAATTAACAGAAAAATGAACATATCAATGATCATTCATGTCAACACATGTGCTAACTACTAGGCTGTTGTTACCCTCGAGGACGACACGTCCCCGAGGAATGGCATCGACCTAGTGGTCGTAAAACAGTATATGTATCTGGAAAATAAAAGCGGATACTGCTAATACTATGATTACCAATTCTTCATTCTTGAACATTAACATACACAAACTGTTTTTTTTTTTTTGGATTTACTGATCGTTATCGACCTCCTGAAATTATTGTTCGTCTTTGATTTTTTTTTTTTTTTTTTTTTGATGTGAACAAGCTTCTGGACATGACGCTATGATCTAGTATCGAATGTATCGGAAGCACTTGAAGATTAAAAAATTCAACGCCCCTTGCTTTTGTATCACTCAAAACGTTAAAAAATCGTCATTCAATACTTATCTTTCCAATTTCCTATTAATATGAATACATATAATAATTCTTGGTTGAATATTTGTAATAGATAATCCTATTAATTTTTTTGATGACACGTGCTATGAAATGGTTACAGGTTTATCACAATATTTGTAACAGAACAAGTGTTGTGTGTGTGTTAGCTAATAGATTGATTGATTGTTGGTGTTTATCGCCTGTTTCAGCACTTTTTGTTACATCGTGGCGGTCAGTTTGTATTGGTCAAGTAAGCCGGAGTGCCACGAGAGGAACACCGACCTTCGGCAGGCAAACTGGCAATCTTAGTCAATTATGACTATAACCTGCAACGTACGAGGTTTGAACGCACAACCTTGGCGCTGATAGGCTAGAGATTGCTGTAAATCAACTACTTAGACCACTCAGCCACCGAGACCCCATTATCTAATACAAAACCAATGATTACAAATATTCAGGCAATAAGAAAAACCCATACCGGATAGTCGGCTTAATATATTCTAATTGATTTAAGTACCTTCCATTTTATCACTGTCTAATGGTGTCACCTAAGAAAAATACGACTACCCTTCTGATATTTTCCCCGTTAATCTTTGGCGATCGTGTTGCCAATAGCTTAAGTAAACAGTATTTGCATTTTGTTTTAACTATTTGTTCACATTTCACATAAAGCTTTATTTGTCCTGTTCCGTTTGATTTTAATTAGTGTTTTAATAATGTATTTATTTTCTGTATCTTCTCTTTGTTATTAATAAACATAAGATGCAACCAAGATCTAAGGAAAGGAGAAACAAATATATTTTGGATCATGTGTATTCAAGTCATAATTACTGTCATTATTTTCGTTGGTGTTTATTTCCGGGATGAAGAAAACATTTTATTCGCGGATACCTTATTCTGTAACAAATTATTCATTCAAGCCTACACGAAATAGTTTGCATATGACGAAAACTTAAATATGGGTTGAACTTTACCCGCAAAATAAACGAAAATGATCATGAATTATAATGCTACAGTATAAGAGATACTTTCATAGCTTTGACAAGTTATTAAAAAATAAAAAAACATATTTAACTTTCATCTGATTGGTTTGACAAACATATCCTAAATATATCAATAAGTCAAATGCTTATATTTTTTGTAGAGAAAAGTAAAGATGCCGCATGCATTTTATCCACAGATTGCAAAGACAACTTAAAATGTTCAAATGGTATTTGTGTATGCAATCTAGATAAGGCATACTGGGATGGAATCGCTTGCATACGTAAGACTATAATTCAGTTTATTTCTTCGATGAAGTACAATATCTTTGTGTAACAAAGATTAATCTTAAAAAAATAATAATAATAAGTTTAAAGTTTTACAGAAGATTAACAGCATTTTCTATGTTATTCTTAGATGTCTTTTCCGTAAAGTTCAAACAAATATAGAATAAGGAGATGTGGTATGATTGCCAATGAGAAAACAGAGTCTAAATAACGAAGATTTAAACAACTAAAGATCAGCGTATGGTCTTCAACAGTGAGCAAAACCCAAACCGTATAGTCAGCTAAAATGTGAAAGAATTCAAACGATAAAAACCAACGGCCTGATTTATGACAAAATAATAAATTAAAAACAAATATAACAGACAGCAACTAACGATAAACACTGAAGTTAAGACTCCTGGTTTCAGACAGTCACATATGCCACATATACAAATTGAGGGGTTAAACATGTTTGTGAGCGCTAAAGTCCAATGTAATAAGTCCATAATGTTGAGCGTTCTTGAAAAATGTAAATCCAGAAAAGCGCTTTTTTCAAGATAAAAAAAATGTTTTGTCGATAAAGTTAACCGTTCACATATTGTGTAATGAAAGAACAAGAGGCAAAAGATAACTTAGTAATGAGAGTAATCTGAATTCTACTCGGTCCTAACAAACGCAGAACTATTATTATACGAAGACATTTAAATATTTTTACAATAGGTAACAGTCATACCTTTTGTTTATAAAAAATCAAAACCAATACTGGGTTTGGACATGCCTCGCTGCATGCAACCGATTAAAGTTATATGTATGCTAAAACTTAACTGATCATATCATTTTTCTGAAGACAATAACACTTTGACGAAAATTTTACTTGTACAGTGAGCGTTGTAAAATTTAAAACTATAGGCAATTTGAAAGTGTCTTCATGGCTGATGTGATAATTGTTTACACGGTACAACTCAATATTATTAAGCTACAGACCATAGATAAAATCATTTCCTTTCATTGAAGTCAAGAAAACTTTAACTTAAGTTTTCTACCCAAGGTCTTTCGGACGGAAGGAATGACGGACGGAGTTGGGCGGTTGTCTAAACTTGCTTTCGCCTTTGGCGACGAAGTTAAACAACTAAAATGTACCACAGCAGATTCATTTTCTTGTTTTAGACACTTATTTAATATCTTCAAAAGTAAATAAAAACCTTTCAGTTAAGGATTCAAATTTGTAAATAAAGACATCGTGAGTATATAAAAACCTTTCAGTGATGCAGTTTAATATGTAAATAAAGTGTATGTAAGAGATAACTTTATTGTATTTAAATCTTCGTAAAACCTATTTACTGTAACACTTTCCATTAACCTAGCTACGCGTATCTCCATTTTAATGAAAAATAAACAAAGCATTCCATTTCAATTATGTTTCGGTGTAAAAATATATATTTAATCGAAAACACCGCAAAATATTGTTTGTGTCTTTGTTCTCGTAAACTGCTACCGTTATGCATACGTTTCAGGCAACGTTTCTTTTGTACGCTTCTGAATTTGATAGATTTAATAAAAACAAGATTTAAAGATGGGAAATGTTTAGAAATCCCAGATCAATAAATTCGGGGATTCAAAATGGCAACTTCCCTAAATTACATACAGGTGGTTTAAAAAATTTGGCACTGGTTGTTATCCAATCAGATACAGCGACACAAAAATAATTGAATAGAATTACCTTTCAAATGCATGTTTTTGTTAAGATGGAACTGATTGGGTAACTACCTGGCTAAAGTGTTTAATCTACTTAGAGGAAAGCCACAATTTTAAATTCGAAATTTATTGGAATATGATTTCTTTGATATCTAACAAAATAGTCAAATTTTAAACTGAACATTTTTTTGTTAAAGTTTATTCCGTTCTGAAGCGTACACAAAACTGTTTTCGTTTTGACACAAGAAAAGTACCTACTCTTAAGGTTTAAAAGACGGAATGAAATTTTCGTGGTTATATCTAATAATGAGATTTAACCCCGTCATGAAATCTAAAATGGACTTTTTGAACCCCAAGGCCAAGCTCATATATCGGACAGTTAAATTTGATACATACAATGTTAAGACATCACTATAAGATACAATGAACAATCTACCAATTATTTTCAAACCAGGGAAAATGAAATATTCAACAATAGATTTGCCAGTGTAAATATTTGAAAGAGATCGATTGATTATGTTGATGCATTTATCCTTATCGGACTTAAACCACGGATGCTAGTTGGGTTCATAATGCTCAATCATAAAGTTATATGGTTTATATTTTATGCACTATTTTGTGTCTTTTCTCCTTCTTTCTTGGTAATGATGTTGTCTGTCCTACTGATTTATAATTTTGATGGCCGCCCTGGTTTCTTAATACGTTTTTTGTAATTTATAACTAACAAATGTTTAGAATTGGCTATACTGTTCTGTATCTTATTGTTGTATAGCTCCTGACTCCCAATTATCTTGATTTTCATTGGGGCATGGGGGTGTTCCCTTAAAGGGGATTTTGAGTGTTCCTTTCGAAGGTCAATCCAAAAAACGCTTCAGTCGCACGAAATTTATAGGTTGTCATTTGTATGCATTTGCAAATTCTGAAGAGACAGGTTTTGAAAAGCTTAAACTTGACTTAAGCAGTGTTTATTTATTGTCCTATCTGAATAGGAACACAAACTGTATTAATCTCAGTATAGATAATGTGTGTGGGTTCAATTCCTTCTAGATATGTTACACATTGTTACACGTCAATAAATTTAGACTATGCCGTTAAATCTTTCTAAATAAAAATACATATTCTCAATAGATTCAAATATAAGATAAACACTGATCTCTTGTTGATATAGATTCTGTCAATGTTTTGTTTGTGAACGTTCTGCTTTTATAACGGTATCTGAATGTGAATATCTATTGTTGGTATATTCTATCAATGTTCTGTTTATGAACATACTGCTTTTAGAACGGCCATCTGAATGTGAAGATTTAAATCATATAGTTAATGGTGTTTATCCTGTGTATCCCGGAGGAAACACAAGAAGAACTTACGTATATTGTATCATGCGCGATAACAAGAAATGGACTGTAAGTATTTTTTACTTGTTATTTATTTTACTTGACCAGACCTAATAACATTAACAGTACCAATTTTTCTATCAAAAATAAAGAATTTATAAATCTAAATGGACAAAAAATACAGCCAAAGCCGGGTATGGAATCAGAGCTTTGCATGAAGGAGACATATTCCTTGATTCAAAATAATTTTCAAAATTTTGTAACATCAAATTAAAATGACTGTAGAGACTGAATGAACATCACTTGGATGGAACAGCTGGGCTACAGCAAGAACAGCAGCTAAAGACCGTGTAAAATGGAAAAAATGTATCAGGGCCTTAATGCCGACCGGCATGAAGAGGATAGGTGAGGTGAAATTTTAATTACGCAATACCGAAATACTGGCTACTTGGCTGGTAATATCCTCGGAGACTAACAGTTCACCAGCAGATATAATGCATGTGCTTGATGTTTACCTGAATGACATTGAACATGAATTTCAGGAAGGAATTGCATTTCTTCATAATCCTATACGTTCTAACAACAAAAGTATGTCTAAAACTAGCCAAGACTGCAGAAATACAGCTTAAAGTAGATTTGCTTATTAGAGAATAAGTTAATTACAAACCTCGTTCCATTCGATACCTCTGTTCTTTTTTATAGGTTATACAAAGACGATACGATGGCACCGTAAACTTCTACAGGGCGTTGTCGGAATACACACAAGGCTTTGGGAGAGTAGATAAAGAACATTGGTTAGGTAAATGCACACAAGTTTTTATTTTTAAACAAAATTTAAAGCCGACTTTGTGACATATACCATTCAAGATATTCAGGTTTACCTTTTTGTTGTTATCATATCCCTTTAAAATTAGTAAACATGTACTTTTCTCATCAACCACATGTTATTAGCATTTACCTCCTGGTCTATTTTTATGCATAATGGCATTTAGATTTTTTACTGTTACATTAATCCAAAATTCCTTCTTTATCTTAGAAAATTTCATATTTTATCAATTATCTTGAAGACGTGAAAAAGGACCCCATTTTTTGGCGATCTTAAAGCTAAGGAAATTTTAGGTATCCACGACATTGAAACAATTCTCAAACAGATAAACCTTGCAGTATACGATATGCTTATCGTTGTTTCAACTTTAAGTTTTTTTTATATCACTGAATCCATACAATGCTGACGCTGAACACCAGTTTTCTGGACTTTGTATTTAGAAATACTGTTTTACACGCCTATACTATGCCCCAATGTAATAGATCGGCCCTCATAAATGACTAAGATTTGCAATATGTCAAACTACCTGTGCAAGGTGTATAAGCGAGGACTTTCAATATACAAAAAGGTATAAATATTCGCTTGAAGTTTTTTTCTGACAAAGCATTGAAGACACTCCTATACTTCGAAAATGATTTTTGCTTTCATTTCTTAGGGAATATGAAGATTCATCGTATAACGCAAGATGGGACGCATGAACTTCTTGTTTATCTAGAAGATTGGAATGGAAATCAACGACAAGCAAACTATTCACAATTTTCGGTTGGCTCTGGAAATCTTTATAACCTTAGAGTTTCGGGATACTCCGGTAACGCTGGTAAATATTTAAAGATTTTCACAAGTATTATGAAAATAAGAAGATGTGGTATAATTGTCAATGAGACAACAATCCACCATAGACCACATGACGTAGATTTAAGCAACTATAGGTCACAGTTCCTCCTTCAGCAATGAACAAAAACCATACATTAAAATAAGCTAGAAAATGTCCAAACATTAAAAAATGTAGCATAATACAAACGTGAACACTCGGTTTTAGTACAAAACAATCAACGAAACTCAAATATGACAGACAGCAACCAACGACAACCACAAAGCACAAAAATAACAAACAAAAGGACGGAAAATACAAGGTACCGATCTGAGAGTACTCGCAGTTCCAGAAAGTTAGTTCAAAGCCAATTATAACTCAAAAATACACATTTTTCCTAGACTAAGATATCAATCAATACTTATCAAATGGGTTTAGTGTGAAGACGTCATAAACAGTCTAGGAAATACCAGGCCTTCTGGCCAACATATAAATATCGATAGCATGAAGGACCGTAAGTGTTCATAACTTATTGCAATACATATTTATATATGTTTTAATTTATTGATAACAAAATCAATGTTAGTATTGATAAAAACAATATTCAAAGATCTTATTACATTGTTAAATTGACAACCTTTAGAATAAGTTTATTTAAAGGACCGACAAGTGTTCATGGATCGTATATTAATTTACGAGCTCTATAAACAAGATCACCGTATCCATTATGATGTAATATCCGGGTTCAAAAATTTTATACAGGTGCAACCAGACTTTGAAACCAAATCTGTGGAGCAATAAAATAATTTAGTAATGGTTTAAGAAATAATTTACCAGTGATACATATACCTTGAAATCGAGCTCGAGGTTGTAGATTTTGACCTCTGCTCCAACTTCATAGTTGTGCATGATAAAGCCATAAGGTCTTTTGCATTTGATTGGTCGATAAATGAATTGAAAAAAGGTCAACCGGAAATGACCTCACATAAACCGGAAGTATCCTTTTTTCCTCTTGTTTCATGTTAAGGTAGCTAGAAACTAATTATTGTTAGAATCAGTGTTAAGAAACCTATCAAATGAAACTAAAATTAGAAATGTATCTACCTTTTTTCAAGCAAAAGTATATAGAAACCAGATTCTTTTCGAATTAATGTGATGTAAGCTATCACATTACTCATAGTTGATGTAATAGTCATGATGATTTAATTTCTATTTGGAAAATATCAACGGTTTAAGTTGGTTGCAGTGGTTATCTCTCGGTCTTTAATATTCGCGTTGTGTGTGTTGTTGTGCTCCTTCGTCGTCGAAGTAATCATTCCGTGTAAAAGGTTAAATGATTAAAATGGTTCAGCATCTCTTATATCTTAAGATATATAGATAATCGAACGATTGTTTGAAATAGTTTCAATCTCCTTCAGTACTGTTTTCAATGTCTGTTCGATGACGAGTGCTCTACCTAGCTTTTCTTTAAAGTCATTTGCATCAAGCCAATTCAACAGTCCCATCTACCGCAATACCAATGCGTTCCCTTGGAATGAAATTCAAGTTAATGTGCAAATTCAGATGTAGTAGTCATTCCTTTGATGAGGCTACACATGTAGGTTTTTTTGTTATCAGAATAAGCAGTTTGTGGTGTTCCTTTGACTGATAAAACGTCTCAACGCTAACGTTAAAGTGAAAAAAAATCTATCCAAGTAGATCAAAATGGTAAAGTGTCTATTAGACGATTTTTTAGTAGTGTTGGTGGACCGGTCTGTTATACGGTTTACCGATTATTTTCTGGTATTGCAAGCATTGGTGTAATACAATGTGTCTAATTGACTGTATCGGATTGATTGTCCTATCTGTGCAATTGTTTGAATGAATATAGAATTCGTACATGTGCATCCAGTCTAACAAAATCAGTAAGTTTGTGGTTCTTAAAATAAAGAAAATGGGAAACTTAGCATTTTCTTTGAGTGTGGCATTGTGTATTTGTCCCTCGTAATATTCCATAATTATCCACAAATAAATGAAGCTGCTGTTCAAGTGGTATCGATTTAAATAATATTTTCTCATTCCTCCATAATGCTTTCTGTTGTGCTTCTTTTATCAATAAATTCACCGTTGACGCAATAAACTCATTTGATAGCGGGCTCTTGGGTTTCCTGTCTTAGGAATAATCAAGGAGACAGGAGGAAGACATACACTTTTTAGAGTGACTACATATGTTTTAAAATGTATTAATAGTTGTAGGAAGAGACGACCTCTTACAATTTTTTTTTCTATTTTAAAACATATGAAGTCACTTAAAATTTAATGTAAACGCTGGCCCATACATCCATAATGTTAATCCTCAAATTTCGATGCAGTAATTTCCCGTGTTTGTAGGTCAGCTTTATTTTTTAGGTATATATTTCCATTCGTAAGTTCCTGTGACAGCTTTGAATTTACTGACACGCTTTTTTTTTACAAATGTGATTAACGGTGTCAATGAGGTAAACCAATGTAGAACGATCTGAATATTGCCTCAAAATGCTGCTCTTTTGACTCCTATGTTTTCTATTATATCTTTTGATAGCCGATTGCTACTGCCATATATTCTAATTTCAGTAGGTTGCACTTCTGTAAATATAGACAATGCAATTTCCCATAGGAACTCCTTTTATGGGTAACACTGTGCCATTTTTACTATAAAGTTTCGTAAAAATTATATCCTAGAATGGAAAGTTCATATGCACTACTATTTTTTTCAAAGGTCAAAACATAGGGCTGTGCGGCATATTTTCAACATTTAAATGCCCCGATATTTAAGAGTTTAAACTTATACTAAAATTCTGTACTACCCCTCCCTCCACTTTGGGTCTTCCTCAGAATTCAATTTGGTCGGTATCCATGTGTATTTATACTAGTAACATTCCCAAGTTATGTTTCTGTGTGATGAAATATAGAGATGATATCTGGGAATCAGTACGTAAACACACAAAATATCTATGAATATTATATATCTCCCCAAAAAGAGGCGTGGTTTGTGAAGCAGCTGTATTTACAAGGTGCAACCAGTAAAGTTATTTCTTTCAACAGTGCAACACGATTCTTTGCGATTCGATTGTTGAAATTGTCCCTTTACTCAAGTAGACGGATGCTACGTCTACGTCTGTTTGGAAAATTTCTGACTTGCATCAACAAAAACGTATAAGCTAGATTCGCTGTCCATATTTTTTGCTCCTGTTGGTTTTCAAAATAAAATCTCGGTAGTTTTAAAAAATTCAAACTTTGAGAATTGAATTTTAAATTTATCTATAATATGTCTTTCTTCGCATCAGTACATGCATTATTAATATCTTTCGGTAATGTTTCATGTCTCGTATATCCTTCTTTCCAGATTTCATAAATGAATAATTTTGTCCCCCTTGCGCCGCGCTGCTTGCGACGTGGTTATGATCTCCGTCTGGCTTTCCTTCCGTCCGCCTGAAATACATCAATGCTAAGAAACCGTTTGCTTGATAGCTTTTATACTTTGTAGGATTATTTGTCGTCATATTATCCTGACCGTGCTATATCGTCAATTTGATTTGACAATTTTTACGGGAGTATGGAACTTTGACCATTTATTTTAGTATTGTGACAATAACACCTTGTGAAAAGCAACTCCTCTGAAACCATTCGATAGAAAGCTCTTATACTTGCTAGGAGTGTTTGCCATTATGTGAAGCTTCCCATTTGATACCTTCATTTTGATTGGACTTTTTTTTTCTTGAAATTATGGGACTTTGACCGTTTGTTGGAGTATTGTTACAATAACACCTTGTGAATGCAAATTCTTTTGAGATAATATTTGAACGAAATCCCTCATATGTACTCTAATTGCTTGCCATCATGTGCAGTTGACACTTTGATACCGTCATTTTGATTTTACCATCTTCACGGGAGTTTTGGGACTTTCACTGTTTTTGGAATATTGTAATAGTGACCCCAGGTGAACGTATCTCTCGGATACCATTTGACTGAAAGCTCTAATACGTGTTAGAATTGTCAACCATCCTGTGTTGTTGACCATAATATACCGTCATTTTGATTTGAATATTTTTATGGGAGATGTGGAACTTCAACCCTATTTTGACTGTCGTATCACAATAACACATTGTGACACACAATTTAATTCCTCAACTAAACAACGACGTGGACATTTTGCTACGGCGTTTGTTTGTACTGTATTCCTGTCACGTAGTGTTTTAGCGGTATTTTTTTTATATTGCCATATAAGCGGGAAGTTTGGCTAGCCATAAACCAGGCTCAACCCACCATTTTTTCTTAATATGTCCTCTACCAAGTCAGGAATATGGCAGTTGTTATCTACAGTCCGTTTCTATGTATGTTGGCGTTTGCTTTTGTTGTAGTTCAGTGTTTCTGTTGTTCCGTTGTTTTCCTCTTATAGTTGATGTGTTTCCCTCGGTTTTAGTTTGTTACCCGGATTTGATTTTGCTTAATTGAATTATGACTATTGAACAGCGGTATATTACTGTTGCCTTTATGTAGCAATGTTGCTGATCTAATGAAAATCGATCCAACAGTACTAACTGATCATATATATCTTAAGACAGTCGCATAATTCCGTCTTATTAACTGTGAATCTAACTTTAATTTTTTCGTTTCTGCAAACTAAGCGTAGCGCATCCCCACAATTGTCGACTCCTTGTCTAATAATTTTAAGTTTACAACTCCTGTTTCCATACCTTGAAATTTTTAACTGCTGATTCCTCGGATTCCATGCTAGTTAAACAATTATCCACAAATAAGTCTCCTGTTAAATCGTAGAATCTTTGCTCAGGCTGCATAGACATATATTTCAACAATGTCGCATTCAAAATGAAAGAGAGCACGTCGCTCCAAAAAATGCTACATTAAATCTGTATATGTAGGACAATCGGTTGGATAAGCAAAAAATCTTGAACCGTCTCAGTCCTCTTTTTCTAGTCTTTTATGTCTTTTATACTTTTTTATGTTTGATTACAGAGTTTTCCAATTGTAAAAATGTTTGTCAGTTTATTCAAAATAGGTGACGCTGAAGATAGGCAATCATTAAGGTTAGGTAATTTCGGATTTACACGACAACTGTAGTCATATAAAATTCGGATTTGGTTCGTGTTTGATTCCTTCTTCACCAGATGGTGTGGAATATACTAGTGGTGGATTCGTCCATTTTTGCATTTGATGTCTGTACTTTTTCAATGAAATCTTTTGTCTGCTGATGGTTTTATCGTATAAATGTACATCACCGAGTCTTCAGCCAGCCTTACTATATTATTCTGAGTCCCCCTTCTTGTTACAAGTCGAAAACTCTGGGTAATTCGGTTTTCATGGAAGTTTAGCGACATCTTTATTTTTCTGAAAAGTTATGTTTCGTAGGTTGTCTGTCTTTTAATCGGAACACGCCTCTATTCCAATAGACTCAATCTGCCAGTTTTTTTTATTCCCAAAAACTAAAACATGTATCATTGTTGTGCCCAATTGGCTTGAGTTAAATGTTGTACGTTAATTATAACTTATTTTGGATTTAATCACTGTCGGTCCCTTACCTCGAATACTTTTATCATGTACTGAAAAGTTGTAATCTGCACTAACGAGGTTAGTTCTTGGGAAATAAAACAATTTTGCCTTCTTGCGTTCAGTATAATTTTAGTCATCATATATTCATCATATTACCAAATTGCGTGTATTGCGATAATTGTTTGTTGATAATAAGTGGTATTGAAAAATGGTTTTGTATGTACGCGTTGACGATTTTGTGATATTTAATAAATCTATTATGTAGTATTTTTGATATGGTTTGGTTATGATTTGTACCGTATACTAGTAATTTTGAACCCCGTTATACACTGTCTAGGTTCTCCGTTTTCAAATAATCAATCTTTGGACGTCAGTCAGTGAAGGATTTTCATTTTTCATGTACGACATGTTTAGTTTTGTCAATTTGTTTTAATTGCGACATAGATGTGGGCATGTTTGACTGGCTTACAAATTTTTGTTCTGTGTTCCAATTCATCTGACGTTATTGTTCTTGTACACTGGTGTTTGTGTATGTGTGTTTTAGGATTCAAAAAGTTGATTTCTGAACTGACTTACTTCTTTGGTGTAGTTTTCAATGTTCATGATTCCTATCTGTATGTCCAATTCGTATCGGTCAACTTTATCCGTCTTCTTTAAAAGTTCCATTATCTTATCATTGAGTTTGGACAATGTCTTTTACCTCATTTTCATCAGTTCCATCACATGTTGTATTTCAACACCACATTGGATTTTCTGTGAGGTCTTTGTTTTCAGTTACTTTTTCACCGCTCGGACTGTTTTCGTCAATGAAGCAAGATCTCGTGGGTTATTAAAAAAACTCATTAAAGATATCAGACTTATAATTTCGAAAGACTCATCGGTCGCGCTCGATTAAAAACAATCAAACAGACCAAATAAAGTACGAAGTTAAAAAGCGTTGTCACAAATTCTGAAATGTTTTGCCAATTACACCTAAGGTAATTTATTCATTGGGTAGAAAGTTTGGATTAATGATCTTGCTAGTTCAAATGTTTTATTTTTCTTATTATTCGTAGCAACGCAACAATAACGTTACAATTCATACCAATAATGTAGTCGAAAATCCGGGAAATAGTTACGTTTCATTACGTTCACTAAACTGTGTTATTCAAAACAATAGCTATTTTATAAAGTGTTGACCCAAAAATGAAACTTTTTAAAATGAATCTCTGAGTAAGACATGAAAATGTCATTCTACAAAAATGTAACGATTTGTTACGTAATGTTAGAAATAAAAACAACAACAAGTGTTACAGCTGGATGTGATGTTTAATTCTCTTGAATGCTTACAATTTATTAGAGTTATCTGTTGCGTCTATTTATATTTTTACTTTGCATAATTTTTCTTATACGATTAATTTATCTTATTTTAGGAGACTCTTTAAGTTATCATAATGGTCAATCTTTTTATACTAAAAACAGAGACAACAACAGTTGTGCTAAAACGTATAGAGGGGCGTGGTGGTATGGTAACTGTTATCATTCAAACCTTAATGGGAAATACAACGGGACAGGAACAACAGGAGTTGTTTGGAATGACTTCGGAGGCGGTTCGTCAAAAGCATCAATAATGATGATAAGAAGACGTTAGTTGGATTTTAGAATATTGAAACAAGGACTAACATAAAAAAAAATACTTCGACGTTTTAGCTCCTTGTATCTAAGACTTAAACTATTATACTATTGAAATTATTTGAAATAAACTACAATAATCAATGACTCAGTTTATTTAGTGTTGGTTGTACTCTAATAATTTGTTCTTCTTCAAAATTATAATAAACGTGCTATTCTCCAAACATGACGTGCTTGCTATCTAACTTATTTGTATTGCATCTGCTTCTTAATAGTTTCTGCTTATTCTATTTCTGTTTTCTTTAATCAATATAGCACAGCACAAATACGAACATACAACTTTAATAGACAAGTGTCTTTTGAATGCAATATTTTTATCATTAGTTTATTGTACGCCAAAAAAAATATTTCTAGTTATGAATAAAGAATTTGTACGGATAAACGTTAATGATACCTACCAAACGACACAAAAAAAAACGCAAAACATCTAGAGGTCAACATGCGGACAACGAGTTTTTACAATATGTCCAGCTCTTAATATATCCCGAATGAGAAGTTGTGGATAAATTCAACAGATAGTTTGAAAAATTCGAAATCACTACCAAATTCTCCAAAAGGCAACAAATCATCACAAGTTGAAAGAACACGCCACTTCAAACCAATAAATTCTGATATTGGTAGTATTTTTACTCGACTGTACTTATTCTTACTCGACATTCTGAATAAGTCCGAATTTTACTTTACTTAAAATTAGTTGATATCGCTATACTTAAGTATTTTACAATGCTTTCCTTACGGCATCGTTACATTTAAATTTTAAGAAAAGACTGACAAAATATAAATTTTGAAACATGTGATTAATTTTAAATATTTTAGCTATTTTAAATTCAACAATTCTTGAAGTTTCAGCAAGTTATTTTCTAATTCTTATAAAACAGTCCTTTTTTACATCAATTCCTACTTAATAAATATAAAGATATATAACCTAATGAGGTTGATTGGAAAAATATTTTTAAAGATTTACAAAGTGTACTTTTATATTATTTTTACAAAAATTGTTGCCAATAATGCAATTATTTCAACTTCCCATGGTATTGATTTTTCTTATTCAAAGGTCACCTGTGTAACATAAATAGTATAAAAAATATGAAGTATCAATGTTCACATTTGACAGCAAATTACATCATCAGCACGATGACCAGTTGTGAATTAGCACAGCATGCATTATTAAAACTCACTCAGTAATAAATGCCTGTATTGTTTTCTACCTTCACTTAACATGGGTTGCAAACTTGTTTTTATAAATATTTATATACAGTGGATTCATTATTACTCTTGGAATACCAATTTTCGTGGATTTTATGGGTACAGGTGAACCACGAATTTCAATGTTCAACAAATTACAAATTTTCTATGAGCTTGTATGCATGAAATCAAATATCCACGAAAATGCCAGTTGTCCTTAATCCACGAAAATTGGTATCGATGAAAATAAATGAACCCACAGTACCTAATATACAATTTGGTATATACACGTATAAGAAACACACATGGTGTGACTGAGTGTAAAATAAAATCTTTCTAATCTTTTCGTACAAATTTAAGATAAAATAAATAAAGTTGGGATAGTTAGGAATAATTTTAAATAATTAATACCAATAAATTGGTTATTGTAATGAGTACATTTACATTGGTGATTTGACTTTTAAGTTTAAAAGATGACAAAAGAAACATTTTCAGCATAAATTAAACATTTTATTGACTAAAATCTATTAAGGAAAGTAATTTATTAAAACCATTTCTTTTGAAATTTGCAAAATGTATATTGTAAATCCTTTTTTAAATTTAGGACCAATAGACAAATGTTGAGATAAAATAAAACTCTGATACTATATATGAACATGATGAATAGAAAATAAAACAAAATATATAATCTCGACTATATGTATATATAAATGTTTGTCATCGTTCAATATAAATTTTTCTTTGAATCAAAGAAAGGTTGAAAGAACATGTACAAGGTATTGCATGATAAAAATATAACCTATTCTGCAAAGGAAAATGTGAAAATCACCTTAATATGACTGGTATTACCTGGAAAATTTAAACACTTCATGTACAAAATATACTAGAAGCACAAATCATTGTTTGTTCCAATATAAAATTATCAAAAGAAACTTTAAAAACTAATACATTACTTTATAAAGATAAAGATTAATATTGAAATCTTCAACTACAACTTCAATTTCATTGCTCGTCAAAATCATTGCTGGGCATCTAGTAACGAGGACTGGTGTGCATGTGAGTAGTGTGATGTGCGCAAACAATCCAATAAAGAATGTAGCTCCGGTGATTAAAAATATAGCAAGTATGTACACTATACAAAAGTTCAAGTTCTTTAGTTGATGTTGGTTCTCCTTGGTTGGTGTTACTGGTGGGATGATTTGAAGGCCTCCAGTGATGGTGTGAGACCAACCGATTCTGACAGAGTGTTCCAGACGGTAACTGTTCTAGGGAAAAATGAATGTTGATATATGTTGATTCTGCAATGGTATGGCAAGAGTTTCAAACTGTGGCTGTTTCTCGTTCTTATTACAATAGCTGGTATTGGAGTGTAGAATACTGGTACTATTAGTTGGTGGTTTATCTTATACATGAGGGTGACATCTGCATTGGTTCTTCTTTGTTCCAGTGTGTTCTAGTTGAGGTTTTGAACCATTGATGTTACACTGATTGGCTTCTCTTGGTTATATGGTTGGTTCAATACAAATCTGGCAGCATTCCGCTGTACTTGTTCTATTTGTTTAATCTGAGATTTAAGTTGTGGATTCCAAATAGGTGTTGCATACTCCACTTTTGGCCGGACTAGACTTTGGTATGCTCTTTCCTTTACCTTCGGTAGACAATGTAATAGGTTCCGCTTCAAAAATCCCAATATAATTGAAGCCTACTTGCAGATATTGTCAATGTGCAGATGATACTTAAGAGTGTCACTGAGCTCAACGCCTATGGATGGTGGTGTACAATGTCTAATGGCTCATCTTTCATAGTCTACTGGTACAGTCTCTTCTTAGTTGATGTTGTAAACTTCATGATGGAACATTTCCTGACGTTAAACTCCATTTGCCATGTGTTACTCCATTATACTAGTGTGTCCAGGTCTTTTGAAGTAATATGTGTTCTTCATTGGACTCTATGGGTCTATAGATGACATAGTTATCAGCGAACATTCTGATAGTTGATGTTCACTATCAGGGAGGTCGTTGATGTAAATCAAGAAAAATGTGGGTTTAAGCACAGTCTCCTGTGGAACACCTGATCTTACTAGCGCTGTGTAGGATGTTGCGTTATCTACTACAACCTATTGTTGTCGGTCTTTCAGGAAACTATATTTCCATCTACGTGTGTTACCCTGGATTCCGTAATAATGGAGTTTGTTTGACAATCTGGTGTAAGGAACTTTATCAAATGCTTTCGAGAAGTTTAATATTCCCATATATACTTGTTTTCCTTGGTTTAGGTGTTTTGCTATGTCGTCTGTTGTTATTAGTAGCTGCGTTTCACATGATCTCTTTGCACGGAAGCCCTTTTGGTTGTCATGTAGGATATTCTGTCCATCTAGGTGGTCCATTATCTAGGATACTATGATGTGTTCTGGCATCTTTGATATGACTGCTGTTAGAGATACTGGTCGGTAGTTTGCAGGCTTAAATCTGTCGCCTTTCTTGAAAATTGGAACAATGTTTGCATTTTTCCAGTCTTTCGGTATATCTCTAGTATCTAATGACTGTTGGAATACATAGGATAGCCTCTGCTGTTTCCTTGAGGAATGTGATCGGTTATTTCATCTGGACCACTGGCTTTCTTTTTGTGTAGGCGTTCTATGCATTTTTTCACTCCTTTTTCTGTTCACGGGTTTGTATGGAGATGGACCCTTATTTGAAATTAGATGTTTATTCCGTTGGTAAACACAGATACAAATTGGTTGTTTAATTTATCTGCCTTCTCGTTTGGTGTTTCAGCTATTTTATCTTCAGCTTTCAGTGTTCCAATGTTCATTGTATCCTGCTTCCTGTAGTTGATATATTTCCAAAAGGTTTTCAATGTTGTATCTTTTATAGATATAATATAATATATGTAAACTCAGCAAAGAAGAACCGCAGACCATAGAACATTTATTTTGGAGTTGTCATATGGCCATCAGTCTCTGTCATGCACTTAATAAATGGATTTTTGAAATAAAAAATATTAAACTGCCTTTGTTTATCAAAATTATATTATTTGGTAACTAAGAAAATATTGCTTACAAAATATTATATTAACCGAACAAATAAACTCATCATAGATACTTGGATTAAAATTGCGTACGCCAGACGCGCATTCTTCTTCAAAAGACTCACCAATGACGCTCGAATCATTAAAGTTAAAATGAACAAATAAAGTACGAAGTTAAAGAGCACAGAGGACCCAAAATTCTGAAAAGATTGCCAAATACAGCTGAAATAATCTATTCCTGGGGTAGAAAATTCCTTAGTATTTCGAAAAAAAATCAAAGATTTGTAAACAGTTAATTTATAAATATGACCATAACAATGATAATTCTTGTCAATACAGAATTGCTGACTATTGGGCTGGTGATACTCTCGGGAAGGAAACCTCCGCCAGCAGTGGCATCGAACCAGTGGTTGTAAATAAACTTGTCGAAAATTGCAAGAAGTATTGCGAAATTTAAATTATCATGAAAAGTAAGAAGCAACATTACTTTTACACTTGTATATGAAATTTTGTCTCCTTATCACCTCAAACAAAAGCAGCATTAGGACACACATTTGGATATGGAAACAATACATATAGTTTATCGTCAAGTTAGAATAATCGAGCTGTATTATTATACGTGTTATCACAATAATATGTTGTTTCAACATATGTATATCAGAGTAAAATCAACACTAAATTTACAGTCCTACAAACCATCGATTTCAATAAAGTCGACAGTAGTTTACTAATGTTCAAATCTCGAAAATCGATAGTTGTAGTCTCTGTCTTATGTGTAAAAAGTGTATCTACTGTGATAATTTAAAGAGTCTTCTGAAAATAAACAAAACATAGTATAAGAAAACTCAGGTAAATTGAAAATATCACTAAATGCTACCTATGAATTCAACAATTGTGAATATAAGATGAAAAACAAAACAATTGATAGAATAGATAATTTCAACTTTGAACTTTTTGCAGAATGACAATTTCATCTCACACTACATGGTTCATTCACGTTTATGTTTTTGTTTACGTTATAACTGTTACATGTCATCATTATGTCATAAAGCCATTGAAGGGTTCGGCAAACCTCGTCCCAGTTTCTTCGCATCATACAAAAAGTCGATATTTATCGAAATAGACTTAATACTGATTATTTACCGTGATCATTCAAATATTCCAAATTGTATTGAGAAAACATGCATGTTTTCTTATTTTTAATCATTTGTATAATTCAATTCATTATAGAGTATGACCCTACAAGCACCAGTTTCAAACCTTTTCTGAGACCTTAATGAAATGATGTTGGAATATAATAATGACAGGACAGGACAGCAATTAATATGAGATTATTCTGATGTTTATACGCAAACATGCTGCGTCATAATCTATTTACTTTTAAAAGGTGTAAACTCACAAAAATAACAGTTCTTAAACGCCAAAAACAGAAATAAAATGATATAATGTCGGTAATGAGCTATTATCAATGCAGAATAAAATGTTCGACCGCATTTACTATACATGATACTCAATAAGTTTACTTTTCTGAATTAGAATAGTTACCTGCACTTCCCGAATAGCTTCTTATTCCTAAAGTGCAAGAACGTGCGCCCTTAAAGTAAAAAGTGGAATGATTTTCTTCTTGTTTTACGCCTCCCCAGTCTTCTAC
>JAASAO010000101.1:0-36376 GCA_017311375.1 Mytilus coruscus | reverse complement strand
CTTACAAAGTCAATGTAAAAGATGAAAATTTCAAATTGATTTTTTTTGAGTTTTCATTGAAAGTTTTGGTAATTAGTCAAACATATAACCATATTAAACTCTTCAATTTCTGAAAATTTCAGGTGGAAAGCTGTTGTTGATTCAGAAATACATGCCTCCGCTCGCAAAATTTCAAACTGCATTATCTCTAAAACGACAACAGATATCTCAAATCTGTTAAATGATAAATGATCTGCAGTTGAAGTACAACATTGTAGAGAAAATTAGGACATTTCCAAAGTTCATCAAGGTCACAATGAATCATCAAATATATGATGCAATACCAAACTTGAGAATCGGAAGTCGTAGAGACATGGGACTACCACCGTTCAACTCAGGACCATATTGACCTTTCAAATATTACAAGGTCAAGGTCATAGTACACTTTGAAGGTCAAGGTAAAATTTCATCATGACCTGACATTGACCTCAAGTTGAAGGCCTTAAACTACTGATAATTTTGCAATTTATAGTAGGTTGATATCTGTAACCTTTAAAAGATATGCACACAATACTATACTTTTAAGAATTATCTCGTCGTAACTTGTGAACAGACGGTCGGACAGTTTTGAGCTTAATAAATAAAACGTAGAGCTCGTCCAGAGGAACATTTTATACACAGTATGTATGCAGCAAACTCTTATCGTTTTCTTAATATGGAAGCTTGAAATTGCAGCGTAAATTTTTTTTGCACTCAGTGACCTTTGACCTTGGGTGCAAATTAAAGGTCACATGAATTAAAGATTATTGGTGAAGGGCCCAAGTCTCTACGACTTCCGGTTCTCAAAATACATTTTTTTTTAAATTGAGTAAAATTTTCATGGAAATAACTCCTTATAAGGATTGATAACAAACTAATTGTTTATGTTTATTAACATTGCCATCTGTTCTTGTAGATGTTGCCATTTTCAATTCGATTCTATCTCTAATACTTTTTAAGAAAAATGCAAATAAAAAAAATTGCTTCAAGGGGATATAACTCTCAAATGGGATGATGAAATCCTACGCAGCCTCAAATGGTAATACATCATGATGAGATGTACCTATTGAACAAATAAGGTCATGATATCTTTAAAAACAATGAGGGGGGATCATGTTGAAAAAAAACAATGAAAGGGAGATAACTTCTAAAGGGGATGATGAAATCCTTAACAGGGTCATCTGGTAATACTTCATGATGAGGTCTATCGATGGTCCATATTTGGTCTTGATAACTCCAATAGAAAAGAGGGGAGGGCATGTCAAAAAAATGTTGGAAGAAAAAAAAGAAAAAGAAAAAAAAAAACTAGTATCTCAATTGTTTGTAAAACAATTGAAAGGTCTTTCCTGTAAAAGTGATGTTTTTGTAATGTACTCTAAGACCTTTCATTTGATATACGACAAGCATACCTTCTGAAAATTTTAACTTTTACACTTAATGACCCCATCCGCCTACATTTTTGATAATGGAAGTATGATATATGTAATGTAGACTTGATGATCTTTCATATGATATGCGACAACGCAATGTTCTAGAAAGTTTGATTTTGCACTTAATAACCCCATCCAACTCATTTTTGAGGACAGGAATTTGATATTTGAAATGTACACATTATGGCCTTTCATTTGATATACAACAACCTTACCTTAGAAGACAATTTTTTCTGCACTCAATGACCCCACCCAACCCATTTTTGGGGACGTCAATTTGATCTTTGAAATGTACGCTTTATGGCCTTTCATTTGATATGCGACAACCTTACCATCTGAGAAGTTTGATTTTGTAGCACTTAATGACCCCGCCCTTCCCACTTGAATGAAAAGGGTTTACAATTTTCATTTTGAGTAGAGCTCATTAAGACCTTCAATTTGATACATCAATGACCCCATTTGGCAAAGTGCCAAAATGATGCAATATCAATTGTATAAATAGAACTTATGAAACTTACAAAGTCAATGCAAAACATAAAATTTCAAATTGATTTTTGGGGTTTTTTCATTGAATGTTTTGGTATTTGGTCAAACATATAACCATGCTAAACTCTTCAATTTGTGATAATTTCAGCTGGTTACCTGTTGTTGAGTCAGAAATACATGCCGCCGCTCGCAAAATTTCAAAGTGCATTATCTCTAAAACGACAATAGATATTTCAAATCTGTTAAATGATAAATGATCTGCATTTGAAGGGCAACATTGTAAAAAAAAATTGGGACAATTCCAAAGTTCGTCAAGGTCACAATGAATCATCAAATATATGATGCAATACCAAACTTGAGAACCGGAAGTCGTACAGACATGGGACTAACACCGTTCAACTCAGGACCATATTGACATTTCAAATATTACAAGGTCAAGGTCATAGTACACTTTGAAGGTCAAGGTAAAATTTCATCATGACCTGACATTGACCTCAAATTGAAGGCCTTAAACTACTGATCATTTTGCAATTTATAGTAGGTTGATATCTGTAACCTTTAAAAGATATGCACACAATACTATACTTTTAAGAATTATCTCGTTGTAACTTTTGAACAGACGGTCGGACAGATTTGAGCTTAATGTATAAAATGTAGAGCTCGTCGAGAGGAACATTTTATACGCTGTATGTATGCAGCAAACTCTTATCGTTTTCTTAATATGTAAGCTTGAAATTGCAGCGTAAATTTTGTTTGCACTCAGTGACCTTTGACCTTTGGTGCAAATTGAAGGTCACATGAATTAAAGATTATTGGTGAAGGTGCCAAGTCTCTATGACTTCCGGTTCTCGAAATAGAATTTTTCAAAAATTGTGTATAATTTTTAAAGGGAAAAAACTCCTTATAAGGGTTGATAACAAACTAATTCTTTATGTTTATTAATATTGCCATCTGTTCTTGTAGATGCTGCCATTTTCAATTCAATTCTATCTCTAATACTTTTACGAAAAATGCAAATAAAAGAAATTGCTTCAAGGGGATATAACTCTCAAAGGGGATGATGAAATCCTACGCAGCCTCATATGGTAATACATCAAGATGAGATCTACCTTTTGTACAAATAAGGTCATGATATCTTTAAAAACAACGAGGGTGGCCATGTCGAAAAAACCAATAAAAGGGAGATAACTTCTAAAGGGGATGATGAAATCCTTAACAGGGTCATCTGGTAATACTTCATGATGAGGTCTATCGATGGTCCATATTTGGTCTTGATAACTCCAATAGAAACGAGGGGAGGCCATGTCCAAAAAATGTTGGAAGAAAAAAAAAAAAAAAAAAAACTAGTATCTCAATTGTTTGTAAAACAATTGAAAGGTCTTTCCTGTAAAAGTGATGTTTTGTAATGTACTCTTTAAGACCTTTCATTTGATATACGACAAGCATACCTTCTGAAATTTTTCACTTTTACACTTAATGACCCCATCCGCCTACATTTTTGATATCGAAAGTATGATATGTAATGTAGACTTGATGATCTTTCATATGATATGCGACAACGCCATGTTCTAGAAAGTTTGATTTTGCACTTAATAACCCCATCCACCTCATTTTTGAGGACAGGAATTTGATATTTAAAATGTACACATTATGACCTTTCATTTGATATACAACAACCTTACCTTAGAAGACAATTTATTTTCTGCACTCAATGACCCCACCCAACCCATTTTTGGGGACGTCAATTTGATATTTGAAATGTACGCTTTATGGACTTTCATTTGATATGCGACAACCTAACCATCTGAGAAGTTTTAATTTTTGCACTAAATGACCCCACCCTTCCCACTGGAATGAAAAAGGGTTTAGAATTTTCATTTTGAGTAGAGCTCATTAAGATCTTCAATTTGATATATCAATGACCCCATTTGGCAAAGTGCCAAAATGATGTAATATCAATTGTATAAATAGAACTTATGAAACTTACAAAGTCAATGCAAAACTCGAAAATTGCAAATAGATTTTTGGGGTTTTTTTCATTGAATGTTTTTGGTGTTTGGTCAAATATATAACCATGTTAAACTCTTCAATTTCTGAAAATTTCAGGTGGTTACCTGTTGTTCATTCAGAAATATATGCCCCGCTCGCAAAATTCAAAAGTGCATTATCTCTAAAACGACAATAGATATCTCAAATCTGTTAAATGATAAATGATTTGCAGTTGAAGGGCAACATTGTATAAAAAATTGGGACAATTCCAAAGTTCATCAAGGTCACAATGAATCATCAAATATATGATGCAATACCAAACTTGAGAACCGGAAGTCGTAGAGACATGGGACTACCACCATTCAGCTCAGGACCACTTGACTATTCAAATATCACAAGGTCAAGGTCATAGTACACTTCGAAGGTCAAGGTAAAATTTCATCATGACCTGACATTGACTTCAAATTGAAGGTCTTAAAATACTGATCATTTTTCAGTTTATAGTAGATTGATATCTGTTACCTTTAAAAGATATACACACAATACTATACTTTTAAGAATTATCCTGTCGTAACTTTTGAACAGACGGTCGGACATTTTGGGCTTATTGTATAAAATGTAGAGCTCGTCGAGAGAAACATTTTATACGCTGTATGTATGCAGCAAACTCTTATCGTTTTCTTAATATGTAAGCTTGAAATTGCAGCGTAAATTTTGTTTGCACTCAGTGACCTTTGACCTTTGGTGCAAATTGAAGGTCACATGAATTAAAGATTATTGGTGAAGGTGCCAAGTCTCTATGACTTCCGGTTCTCGAAATAGAATTTTCAAAATTGTGTATAATTTTAAAGGAAAAACTCCTTATAAGGGTTGATAACAAACTAATTCTTTATGTTTATTAATATTGCCATCTGTTCTTGTAGATGCTGCCATTTTCAATTCAATTCTATCTCTAATACTTTTACGAAAATGCAAATAAAAGAAATTGCTTCAAGGGATATAACTCTCAAAGGGATGATGAAATCCTACGCAGCCTCATATGGTAATACATCAAGATGAGATCTACCTTTGTACAAATAAGGTCATGATATCTTTAAAACAACGAGGGGGGGCCATGTCGAAAAAAACCAATAAAAGGGAGATAACTTCTAAAGGGGATGATGAAATCCTTAACAGGGTCATCTGGTAATAGTTCATGATGAGGTCTATCGATGGTCCATATTTGGTCTTGATAACTCCAATAGAAACGAGGGGAGGCCATGTCCAAAAAATGTTGGAAGAAAAAAGAAAAAAAAAAAAAAGAAAAAAAAAAAACATTAGAAAAACAATAAGGTCTTTCCTAACGGAGTGGAAAGACCTTAAAACTAATATCTCAATTGTTTGTAAAACAATTGAAAGGTCTTCCTGTAAAAGTGATGTTTTCGTAATGTACTTTTACGACCTTTCTTTTGATATACGACAAGCATACCTTCTGAAACTTTTCGCTTTTACACTTAATGACCCCATCCGCCTAAGTTTTTGAGATCAAAAGTATGATATATGTAATGTCGACTTGATGATCTTTCATTTGATATGCGACAATACCATCTTCTAACAGGTTTGATTTTGCACTTAATAACCCCATCCAACTCATTTTGGAGGACAGGAATTTGATATTTGAAATGTACACATTATGACCTTTCATTTGATATACAACAACCTTATATTAAAAGAAAATTTATGTTTTGCACTCAGTGACCCCACCCAACCCATTTTTGTAGACGTCAATTTGATATTTGAAATGTACGCTTTATTAACTTTCATTTGATATGCGACAACCTACCCATCTGAGAAGTTTGAATTTTTGCACTAAATGACCCCACCCTTCCAACTGGGATGAAAAAGGGTTTAAAATTTTCATTTTGAGTAGAGCTCATTTAGACGTTCAATTTGATATATATAATAACCGCATTTGGCAAAGTGCCAAAATGATGCAATATCAATTATATAAATAGAACTTATGAAACTTACAAAGTCAATGTAAAAGATTAAAATTTCAAATTGATTTTTTTTTTAGTTTTCATTGAAAGTTTTTGGTAATTAATCAAACATATAACCATGTTAAACTCTTCAATTTCTGAAAATGTCAGGTGGAAAACTGTTGTTGATTCAGAAATACATGCCTCCGCTCGCAAAATTTCAAACTGCATTATCTCTAAAACGATAACAGATATCTCAAATCTGTTAAATGATAAATGATCTTCAGTTGAAGGACAACATTATAGAAAAAAATTAGGACATTTCCAAAGTTCATCAAGGTCACAATGAATCATCAAATATATGATGCAATACCAAACTTGAGAACCGGAAGTCATAGAGACATGGGACTACCACCACTCAACTCAGTACAAATTGACCTTTCAAGTATCACAAGGTCAAGGTCATAGTACAGTTTGAAGGTCAAGGTAAAATTTCATCGTGACCTGACATTGACCTCAAATTGAAGGTCTTAAAATACTGATCATTTTTGCAATTGATAGTAGGTTGATATCTGTTACCTTTAAAAAGATATACACACAATACTATACTTTTAAGAATTATCTCGTCGTAACTTGTCAACAGACGGTCGGACAGTTTGATCTTAATAAATAAAATGTAGAGCTCGTCGAGAGGAACATTTTATTCACAGTATGTATGCAGCAAACTCTTATCGTTTTCTTAATATGGAAGCTTGAAATTGCAGCGTAAATTTTTTTGCACTCAGTGACCTTTGACCTTGGGTGCAAATTAAAGGTCATATGAATTAAAGATTATTGGTGAAGGTCCCAAGTCTCTTCGACTTCCGGTTCTCGAAATACAATTTTTTTTAAATTGAGTAAAATTTTCAAGGGAAATAACTCCTTATAAGGATTGATAACAAAATAATTGTTTATGTTTATTAATATTGCCATCTGTTCTTGTAGATGCTGCCATTTTCAATTCGATTCTATCTCTAATACTTTTAAGAAAATGCAAATAAAAAAATTGCTTCAAGGGATATAACTCTCAAATGGGATAATGAAATCCTACGCAGCCTCATATGGTAATACATCATGATGAGATCTACCTATTGTACAAATAAGGTCATGATATCTTTAAAATTGACGAGGGGGCCATGTTGAAAAAACCAATAAAGGGAGATAACTTCTAAAGGAGATGATGAAATCCTTAACAGGGCCATCTGGTAATACTTCATGATGAGGTCTATCGATGGTCCATATTTGGTCTTGATAACTCCAATAGAATCGAGGGAGGGCATGTCAAAAAATGTTGGAAGAAAAAAAAAAAAAAAAAAAAAGAAACTAGTATCTCAATTGTTTGTAAAACAATTGAAAGGTCTTCCTGTAAAACATGTGAAAGTGATGTTTTGTAATGTACTCTTTACGACCTTTCATTTGATATACGACAAGCATACCTTTTGAACCATTTTACTTTTACACTTAATGACCCATTCCGCCAAAATTTTCAAGATCGTAAGTATGATATTTGTAATGTAGACTTGATGACCTTTCATTTGCTATGCGACAACACCATTTTCTAAAAGTTAGATTTTGCACTTAATAACCCCATCCAACTAGTTTTGGAGGACAGGAATTTGATATTTGAAATGTACACGTTATGACCTTTCATTTAATATACAACAACCTTATTTTAAAAGAAAATTTATGTTTTGCACTCAATGATCCCACCCAACCCCTTTTTGGGGACGTCAATTTGATATTTGTAATGTACGCTTTATGGACTTTCATTTGATATGCGACAACCTAACCATCTGAGAAGTTTGAATTTTTGCACTAAATGACCCCACCCTTCGCACTGGGATGAAAAGGGTTTTCAAATTTTCATTTTGAGTAGAGCTCATTTAGACGTTCAATTTGACATACTAATGACCCCATTTGGCAAAATGCCAAAAATCATGCAATATCAATTGTATAAATAGAACTTATGAAACTTAAAAGTCAATGTAAAACATGAAAATTTCAAATTGATTTTTTTTTAAGTTTTCATTGAAAGTTTTGGTAATTGGTCAAACATAAAACCATGTTGAACTCTTTAATATCTGAAAATTTCAGGTGGTAAACTGTTGTTGATTCAGAAATACATGCCTCCGCTCGCAAAATTTCAAACTGCATTATCTCTTAAACGACAACAGATATCTCAAATCTGTTAAAAGAAAAATGATCTGCAGTGAAAGGACAACATTTTAGAAAAAATTGGGACAATTCCAAAGTTCATCAAGGTCACAATGAATCATCAAATATATGATGCAATATCAAACTTGAGAACCGGAAGTCGTAGAGACATGGGACTACCACCATTCAACTCAGGACCACTTGACCTTTCAAATATCACAAGGTCAAGGTCATAGTACACTCTGAAGGTCAAGGTCAAATTTCATCATGACCTGACATTGACCTCAAATTGAAGGTCTTGAATTACTGATCATCTTTGCAGTTTATAGTAGGTTGATATCTGTTACCTTTGAAAATATATACATATGTTACTAAAGTTTTAAGAATTATGTTGATGTAACTTTTGAACAGACGGTCGGACATTTTTGAACTTAATAATTAAAATGTAGAGCTCGTCGAGAGGAACATTTTATACACAGTATGTATGCAGCAAACTCTTATCGTTTTCTTAATATGCAAGCTTGAAATTGCAGCGTAATTTTTTTGTACTCAGTGACCTTTGACCTTGGGTGCAAATTAAAGGTCACATAAACTTAAGGTTATTGGTGTAGGTCCCAAGTCTCTACTACTTCCGGTTCTCGAAAACAATTTTTCAAAATTGTGTATATTTTTCAAGAGAAATAACTCCTTATCAGGGTGAATAACAAAATTATTTTATATGTTCATTAACATTGCCATCTGGTCCTGTACATGTTGCTGTTTTCAAATCGATTCTACCCCTAATACTTTTTGAGAAAAATTTAAATAAAATAAATTGCTTCAAGGGATATAACTCTCAAAGGGAATGATGAAATCCTACGCAGCCTCATATGGTAATACATCATGATGAGATCTACCTATTGTACAAATAAGGTCATGATATCTTTAAAAACAACGAGGGGGCCATGTTGAAAAAACCAATAAAAGGGAGATAACTTCTAAAGGGGATGATGAAATCCTTAACAGGGTCATCTGGTAATACTTCATGATGAGGTCTATCGGTGGTTCAAATTTGGTCTTGATAACTTTAATAGAAACGAGGGGAGGGCATGTCAAAAAAATGTTGGAAGAAAAAAGAAAAGAAAAAAACATTAGAAAAACAATAAGGTCTTTCCTAACGGAGTGGAAAGACCTTAAAACATTAGAAAACAATAAGGTCTTTCCTAACGGAGTGGAAAGACCTTAAAAACATTAGAAAACAATAAGGTCTTTCCTAACGGAGTGGAAAGACCTTAAAACTAGTATCTCAATTGTTTGTAAAACAATTGAAAGGTCTTTCCTGTAAAAGTGATGTTTTCGTAATGTACTTTTACGACCTTTCATTTGATATACGACAAGCATACCTTCTGAAACTTTCCCTTTTACACTTAATGACCCCATCCGCCTAAGTTTTGAGATCAAAAGTATGATATACGTAATGTCGACTTGATGATCTTTCATTTGATGTGCGACAACAACATCTTCTAAAAGTTTGATTTTGCACTTAATAACCCCATCAACCTCATTTTTGGAGGACAGGAATTTGATATTTGAAATGTACACGTTATGACCTTTCATTTGATATACAACAACCTTATATTAAAGAAAATTTATGTTTTGCACTCAATGACCCCACCAACCCATTTTTGGGGACGTCAATTTGATATTTGAAATGTACGTTTTATGGACTTTCATTTGATATGCGACAACCTAACCATCTGAGAAGTTTGAATTTTTGCACTAAATGACCCCACCCTTCCCACTGGGATGAAAAAGGGTTTAAAATTTTCATTTTGAGTAGAGCTCATTTAGACGTTCAATTTGATATATATAATAACCACATTTGGCAAAGTGCCAAAATGATGCAATATCAATTATATAAATAGAACTTATGAAACTTACAAAGTCAATGTAAAGATGAAAATTTCAAATTGATTTTTTTTTAGTTTTCATTGAAAGTTTTGGTAATTAGTCAAACATATAATCATGTTAAACTCTTCAATTTCTGAAAATTTCAGGTGGAAAGCTGTTGTTGATTCAGAAATACATGCCTCCGCTCGCAAAATTTCAAACTTGATTATCTCTAAAACGACAACATATATCTCAAATCTGTTAAATGATAAATGATCTGCAGTTGAAGGACAACATTGTAGAAAAAATTAGGGACATTTCCAAAGTTCATCAAGGTCATAATGAATCATCAAATATAGGATGCAATACCAAACTTGAGAACCGGAAGTCATAGAGACATGGGACTACCACCATTCAACTCAGGACCACTTGGCCTTTCAAATGTCACAAGGTCAAGGTCATAGTACACTTTGAAGGTCAAGGTAAAATTTCATCATGACCTGACCTTGACCTCAAATTGAAGGTCTTAAAATACTGATCGTTTTGCAGTTTATAGTAGGTTGATATCTGTTAGCTTTTAAAAGATATGCACACAAAACTATACTTTAAAGAATTATCTCGTAACTTTTGAACAGACGGTTGGACAGTTTTGAGCTTTATGTATAAAATATAGAGCTCGTCGAGAGGAACATTTTATACACAGTATGTATACAGGAAACTCTTATCGTTTTCTTAATATGTAAGCTTGAAATTGCAGCGTAATTTTTTTGCACTCAGTGACCTTTGACCTTGGGTGCAAGTTAAAGGTCAAGTAAATTAAAGATTATTGGTGCAGGTCCCAAGTTTCTACGACTTCCGGTTCATGAAATAGATTTTTCAAAATTGTGTATAATTTTTAAAGAAAAATAACTCCTTATAAGGGTTGATAACAAAATAATTGTTTACGTTTATTAACATTGCCCTCTGTTCTTGTACATGTTGCCGTTTTCAAATCGATTGTATCTCTAATAGTTTTTAAATAAAATGCAAATAAAAGAAATTGCTTCAAGGGGACATAACTCTCAAAAGGGATGATGAAATCTTTCGCAGCCTCATTTGGTAATACATCATGATGAGATCTACCTTTTGTCCATATAAGGTCATGATATCTTCAAAAACAACGAGGGGGGCCATGTCGAAAAAACCATAAAAAGGGAGATAACTTCTAAAGGGGATGATGAAATCCTACACAGCCTCATCTGGTAATACATCATGATGAGGTCTATCGATGGTCCATATTTGGTCTTGATAACTCCAATAGAAACGAGGGGAGGGCATGTCAAAAAAATGTTGGAAGAAAAAAAAAAAAAAAAAAAAAAAAAAAAAACTAGTATCTCAATTGTTTGTAAAACAATTGAAAGGTCTTTCCTGTAAAAGTGATGTTTTGTAATGTACTCTTTAAGACCTTTCATTTGATACACGACAAGCATACCTTTTGAAAATTTTCACATTTTACACTTAATGACCTCATCCATCTACATTTTTGATATCGGAAGTATGATATATGTAATGTAGACTTGATGATCTTTCATATGATATGCGACAACGCCATGTACTAGAAAGTTTGATTTTTGCACTTAATAACCCCATCCACCTCATTTTTGGAGGACAGGAATTTGATATTTGAAATGTACACATTATGACCTTTTATTTGATATACAACAACCTTACCTTAGAAGACAATTTATTTTCTGCACTCAATGACCCCACCCAACCCATTTTTTGGGGACGTCAATTTGATATTTGAAACATACTCTTTATGTACTTTCATTTGATATGCGACAACCTAACCATCTGAGAAGTTTGAATTTTTTGCACTAAATGACCCCACCCTTCCCACTGGGATGAAAAAGGGGTTTGAAATTTTCATTTTTGAGTAGAGCTCATTAAGACCTTCAATTTGATATACATAATGACTGCATTTGGCAAAGTGTCAAAAATGGTGCAATATCAATTATATAAATAGAACTTATGAAACCTACAAAGTCAATGTAAAAGATGATAATTTCAAATTGATTTTTTTTGAGTTTTTCATTGAAAGTTTCTGGTAATTAGTCAAACATATAACCATGTTTAAGTCTTCAATTTCTGAAAATTCCAGGTGGAAAGCTGTTGTTTATTCAGAAATACATGCCTCCGCTCGCAAAATTTCAAACTGTATTATCTCTAAATCGACAATAGATATTTCAAATCTGTTAAATGATAAATGATCTGCAGTTGAAGGGCAACATTGTAGACAAAAAATTGGGACAATTCCATAGTTCATCAAGGTCACAATGAATCATCAAATATATGATGCAATACCAAACTTGAGAACCGGAAGTCGTAGAGACATGGGACTACCACCATTCAACTCAGGACCACTTGACCTTTCAAATGTCACAAGGTCAAGGTCATAGTACACTTTGAAGGTCAAGGTAAAATTTCATCATGACCTGACCTTGACCTCAAATTGAAGGTCTTAAAATACTGATCGTTTTGCAGTTTTATAGTAGGTTGATATCTGTTACCATTTAAAAGATATGCACACAAAACTATACTTTAAAGAATTATCTCGTCGTAACTTTTGAACAGACGGTTGGACATTTTTGAGCTTAATGTATAAAATATAGAGCTCGTCGAGAGGAACATTTTATACACAGTATGGATGCAGCAAACTCTTATCGTTTTCTTAATATGTAAGCTTGAAATTGCAGCGTAATTTTTTGCACTCAGTGACCTTTGACCTTGGGTGCAAATTAAAGGTCACACGAACTTAAGGTTATTGGTGTAGGTCCCAAGTCTCTACGACTTCCGGTTCTCGAAAAACAATTTTTCAAAAATTGTGTATATTTTTTCAAGAGAAATAACTCCTTATCAGGGTGAATAACAAAATTATTTTATATGTTCATTAACATTGCCATCTGGTCCTGTACATGTTGCTGTTTTCAAATCGATTCTACCCCTAATACTTTTTGAGAAAATTGTAAATAAAATAAATTGCTTCAAGGGGATATAACTCTCAAAGGAATGATGAAATCCTACGCAGCCTCATATGGTAATACATCATGATGAGATCTACCTATTGTACAAATAAGGTCATGATATCTTTAAAAACAACGAGGGGGCCATGTTGAAAAAACCCAATAAAAGGGAGATAACTTCTAAAGGGGATGATGAAATCCTTAACAGGGTCATCTGGTAATACTTCATGATGAGGTCTATCGGTGGTTCAAATTTGGTCTTGATAACTTTAATAGAAACGAGGGGAGGGCATGTCAAAAAAATGTTGGAAGAAAAAAAAGAAAAAACACTAGTATCTCAATTGTTTGTAAAACAATTGAAAGGTCTTTCCTGTAAAAGTGATGTTTTTGTAATGTACTCTTTAAGACCTTTCATTTGATACACGACAAGCATACCTTTTGACAATTTTCACTGTTTACACTTAATGACCCCATCCACCTACATTTTTGATATCGGAAGTATGATATATGTAATGTAGACTTGAAGATCTTTCATATGATATGCGACAACACCATGTTCTAGAAAGTTTGATTTTTGCACTTAAAACCCCATCCACCTCATTTTTAGAGGACAGGAATTTGATATTTGAAATGTACACATTATGACCTTTCATTTGATATACAACAACCTTACCTTAGAAGACAATTTATTTTCTGCACTCAATGACCCCACCCAACCCATTTTTTGGGGACGTCAATTTGATATTTGAAATGTACGCTTTATGGACTTTCATTTGATATGCGACAACCTAACCATCTGAGAAGTTTTAATTTTTTGCACTAAATGACCCCACCCTTCCCACTGGAATGAAAAAAGGGTTTAGAATTTTCATTTTTGAGTAGAGCTCATTAAGACCTTCAATTTGATATATCAAATGACCCCATTTGGCAAAGTGCCAAAAATGATGTAATATCAATTGTATAAATAGAACTTATGAAACTTACAAAGTCAATGCAAAACTCGAAAATTTCAAATTCATTTTTGGGTTTTTTTTCATTGAATGTTTTGGTATTTGGTCAAATATATAACCATGTTAAACTCTTCAATTTCTGAAAATTTCAGGTGGTTACCTGTTGTTCAATCAGAAATACATGCCCCGCTCGCAAAATTTAAAAGTGCATTATCTCTAAAACGACAATAGATATCTCAAATCTGTTAAATGATAAATGATTTGCAGTTGAAGGCAACATTGTATAAAAAAATTGGGACAATTCCAAAGTTCATCAAGGTCACAATGAATCATCAAATATATGATGCAATATCAAACTTGAGAACCGGAAGTCGTAGAGACATGGGACTACCACTATTCAGCTCAGGACCACTTGACTTTTCAGATATCACAAGGTCAAGGTCATAGTACACTTTGAAGGTCAAGGTAAAATTTCATCATGACCTGACATTGACCTCAAATTGAAGGTCTTAAAATACTGATCATTTTTCAGTTTATAGTAGATTGATATCTGTTACCTTTAAAAGATATACACACAATACTATACTTTTAAGAATTATCCTGTCGTAACTTTTGAACAGACGGTCGGACATTTTGGGCTTATTGTATAAAATGTAGAGCTCGTCGAGAGAAACATTTTATACGCTGTATGTATGCAGCAAACTCTTATCGTTTTCTTAATATGTAAGCTTGAAATTGCAGCGTAAATTTTGTTTGCACTCAGTGACCTTTGACCTTTGGTGCAAATTGAAGGTCACATGAATTAAAGATTATTGGTGAAGGTGCCAAGTCTCTATGACTTCCGGTTCTCGAAATAGAATTTTTCAAAATTGTGTATAATTTTAAAGGAAAAACTCCTTATAAGGGTTGATAACAAACTAATTCTTTATGTTTATTAATATTGCCATCTGTTCTTGTAGATGCTGCCATTTTCAATTCAATTCTATCTCTAATACTTTTACGAAAATGCAAATAAAAGAAATTGCTTCAAGGGATATAACTCTCAAAGGGATGATGAAATCCTACGCAGCCTCATATGGTAATACATCAAGATAAGATCTACCTTTTGTACAAATAAGGTCATGATATCTTTAAAAACAACGAGGGGGCCATGTCGAAAAAACCAATAAAAGGAGATAACTTCTAAAGGGATGATGAAATCCTTAACAGGGTCATCTGGTAATAGTTCATGATGAGGTCTATCGATGGTCCATATTTCGTCTTGTTAACTCCAATAGAAACGAGGGAGGCCATGTCCAAAAATGTTGGAAGAAAAAAAAAAAAAAAAAAAAAAAAAAAAAAACATTAGAAAAACAATAAGGTCTTTCCTAACGGAGTGGAAAGACCTTAATTAGAAAAACAATAAGGTCTTTCCTAACGGAGTGGAAAGACCTTAAAAACATTAGAAAAACAATAAGGTCTTTCCTAACGGAGTGGAAAGACCTTAAAAACATTAGAAAACAATAAGGTCTTTCCTAACGGAGTGGAAAGACCTTAAAACTAGTATCTCAATTGTTTGTAAAACAATTGAAAGGTCTTTCCTGTAAAAGTGATGTTTTCGTAATGTACTTTTACGACCTTTCATTTGATATACGACAAGCATACCTTCTGAAACTTTCCCTTTTACACTTAATGACCCCATCCGCCTAAGTTTTTGAGATCAAAAGTATGATATACGTAATGTCGACTTGATGATCTTTCATTTGATGTGCGACAACAACATCTTCTAAAAGTTTGATTTTGCACTTAATAACCCCATCAACCTCATTTTGGAGGACAGGAATTTGATATTTGAAATGTACACGTTATGACCTTTCATTTGATATACAACAACCTTATATTAAAGAAAATTTATGTTTTGCACTCAATGACCCCACCCAACCCATTTTTTGGGGACGTCAATTTGATATTTGAAATGTACGTTTTATGGACTTTCATTTGATATGCGACAACCTAACCATCTGAGAAGTTTGAATTTTTGCACTAAATGACCACACCCTTCCCACTGGGATGAAAAAGGGTTTAAAATTTTCATTTTGAGTAGAGCTCATTTAGACGTTCAATTTGATATATATATAACCACATTTGGCAAAGTGCCAAAATGATGCAATATCAATTATATAAATAGAACTTATGAAACTTACAAATTCAATGTAAAGATGATAATTTCAAATTGATTTTTTTTTGAGTTTTTCATTGAAAGTTTCTGGTAATTAGTCAAACATATAACCATGTTTAAGTCTTCAATTTCTGAAAATTCCAGGTGGAAAGCTGTTGTTTATTCAGAAATACATGCCTCCGCTCACAAAATTTCAAACTGTATTATCTCTAAATCGACAATAGATATTTCAAATCTGTTAAATGATAAATGATCTGCAGTTGAAGGGCAACATTGTAGACAAAAATTGGGACAATTCCATAGTTCATCAAGGTCACAATGAATCATCAAATATATGATGCAATACCAAACTTGAGAACCGGAAGTCGTAGAGACATGGGACTACCACCATTCAACTCAGGACCACTTGACCTTTCAAATGTCACAAGGTCAAGGTCATAGTACACTTTGAAGGTCAAGGTAAAATTTCATCATGACCTGACCTTGACCTCAAATTGAAGGTCTTAAAATACTGATCGTTTTTGCAGTTTATAGTAGGTTGATATCTGTTACCATTTAAAAGATATGCACACAAAACTATACTTTAAAGAATTATCTCGTCGTAACTTTTGAACAGACGGTTGGACATTTTTGAGCTTAATGTATAAAATATAGAGCTCGTCGAGAGGAACATTTTATACACAGTATGGATGCAGCAAACTCTTATCGTTTTCTTAATATGTAAGCTTGAAATTGCAGCGTAATTTTTTTTTGCACTCAGTGACCTTTGACCTTGGGTGCAAGTTAAAGGTCAAGTAAATTAAAGATTATTGGTGAAGGTCCCAAGTTTCTACGACTTCCGGTTCTCGAAATAGATTTTTTCAAAAATTGTGTATAATTTTTAAAGAGAAATAACTCCTTATAAGGGTTGATAACAAAATAATTGTTTATGTTTATTAACATTGCCCTCTGTTCTTGTACATGTTGCCGTTTTCAAATCGATTGTATCTCTAATAGTTTTAAATAAAATGCAAATAAAAAAATTGCTTCAAGGGACATAACTCTCAAAAGGGATGATGAAATCTTTCGCAGCCTCATTTGGTAATACATCATGATGAGATCTACCTTTTGTCCATATAAGGTCATGATATCTTAAAAACAACGAGGGGGCCATGTCGGAAAAAACATAAAAGGAAATAACTTCTAAAGGGATGATGAAATCCTACACAGCCTCATCTGGTAATACATCATGATGAGGTCTATCGATGGTCCATATTTGGTCTTGATAACTCCAATAGAAACGAGGGGAGGGCATGTCAAAAAAATGTTGGAAGAAAAAAAAGAAAAAACTAGTATCTCAATTGTTTGTAAAACAATTGAAAGGTCTTTCCTGTAAAAGTGATGTTTTCGTAATGTACTTTTTACGACCTTTCATTTAATATACGATAAGCATACCTTCTGAAACTTTTCGCTTTTTACACTTAATGACCCCATCCGCCTAAGTTTTCGAGATCAAAAGTATGATATATGTAATGTCAACTTGATGATCTTCCATTTGATATGCGACAACACCATCTTCTAAAAAGTTTGATTTTTGCACTTAATGACCCCATCCAACTCATTTTTAGAGGACAGAAATTTAATATTTGAAATGTACACGTTATGACCTTTCATTATATATACAACAACCTTATATTAAAAGAAAATGTATGTTTTGCACTCAATGACCCCACCCAACCCATTTTTTGGGGATGTCAATTTGATATTTAGAATGTACGTTATATGGACTTTCATTTGATATGCGACAACCTAACCATCTGAGAAGTTTGAATTTTTTGCACTAAATGACCCCACCCTTCCCACTGGGATGAAAAGGGTTTAAAATTTTCATTTTGAGTAGAGCTCGTTTAGACGTTCAATTTGATATATATAATAACCGCATTTGGCAAAGTGCCAAAATGATGCAATATCAATTATATAAATAGAACTTATGAAACTTACAAAGTCAATGTAAAGATGAAAATTTCAAATTGATTTTTTTTAGAGTTTTTATTGAAAGTTTTGGTAATTAGTCAAATATATAACTATGTTAAACTCTTCAATTTCTGAAAATTTCAGGTGGAAAGCTGTTATTGATTCAGAAATACACGCCTCCGCTCGCAAAATTTCAAACTGCATTATCTCTAAAACGACAATAGATATCTCAAATCTGTTAAATGATAAATGATATGCAGTTGAAGAACAACATTGTAGAAAAAAATTGGGACAATTCCAAAGTTCATCAAGGTCACAACGAATCATCAAATATATGATGCAATACCAAACTTGAAAACCGGAAGTCGTAGAGACATGGGACTACCACCATTCAACTCAGGACAACTTGACCTTTCAAGTATAACAAGGTCAAGGTCATAGTACACTTTGAAGGTCAAGGTAAAATTTCATCATGACCTGACATTGACCTCAAATTGAAGGTCTCAAAATACTGATCATTTTTGCAATTTATAGTAGGTTGATATCTGTTACCTTTGAAAAGATATACACACAATACTATACTTTTAAGAATTATCTCGTTGTAACTTGTGAACAGACGGTCGGACAGTTTTGAGCTTAATGTATAAAATGTAGAGCTCGTCGAGAGGAACATTTTATACACAGTATGTATGCAGCAAACTCTTATCGTTTTCTTAATATGGAAACTTGAAATTGCAGCGTAAATTTTGTTTGCACTCAGTGACCTTTGACCTTGGGTGCTAATTAAAGGTCACATGAATTAAAGATTATTGGTGAAGGTCCCAAGTCTCTACGACTTCCGGTTCTCGAAATACAATTTTTTTTAAATTGAGTAAAATTCTTCAAGGGAAATAACTCCTTATAAGGAATGATAACAAACTAATTGTTTATGTTAATTAACATTGCCATCTGTTCTTGTAGATGCTGCCAATTTCAATTCGATTCTATCTCTAATACTTTTTAAGAAAAATGCAAATAAAAGAAATTGCTTCAAGGGGATATAACTCTCAAATGGGATGATGAAATCCTATGCAGCCTCATATGGTAATACATAATGATGAGATCTACCTATTGTACAAATAAGGTCATGATATTTTCAAAAACAACGAGGGGGGGACATGTTGAAAAAAACCAATAAAAGGGAGATAACTTCTAAAGGGGACGATGAAATCCTTAACAGGGTCATTTGGTAATACTTTATGATGAGGTCTATCAATGGTCCATATTTGGTCTTGATAACTCTAATAGAAACGAGGGGAGGGCATGTCAAAAAAATGTTGGAAGAAAAAAAGAAAAGAAAAAAAAAAAAAAAACATTAGAAAACAATAAGGTCTTTCCTAACGGAGTGGAAAGACCTTAAACATTAGAAAAACAATAAGGTCTTTCCTAACGGAGTGGAAAGACCTTAAAAAAAAAACATTAGAAAAACAATAAGGTCTTTCCTAACGGAGTGGAAAGACCTTAAAAAAAAAAAACATTAGAAAAACAATAAGGTCTTTCCTAACGGAGTGGAAAGACCTTAACAATACAAATATTATGAATATTTCAATTATGAAAGTAATTGCTAGTTTTGTTATATAAAACTTGAGTATATCGAATAGAATCATTGAAAAGGAGAAAAAATTTTAAAATAATTAAAATAAAACGCAACGTTTTGAAATGAATCTAAATAATTCTGCCAATAACTAAAATTATAATTATAATAATGCACCACAAAAGATAAGAAAGACTAATAAAATAAAAGTAGAATGTTTCCCGTGCCTGAGGTGTATGCTCTTATAATATTTACAGTTATGGTGTGCTTGTTCATGTGAGAATTTCTCATATTAATACACCGTCAAAATTTCATGTTTGGTTAAATTTCTTCAAAATACTGGTCTGGTCATCTGTTTTGTATATTGCCCTTTCATACTATTTTAAACTGCTAGGTTTTCTTACATATATTTCGATGTGCCCCGTGCTGTCTATCATTTGTTGTTTAGTTTTATATGTATTGTCTATCATTTGTTGTTTCGAAATCACTGGTCTTTTGTTGGGCAATGTATGACAAATATATGTTCAAAAACCTCGCCCGTCATTATAAATTATGTAATTCATTGACCGCTCCCGACATGTGTATCTTCAAGGCATATTTTAGCGGCGATCGATGTCTTTCAAAATTACTTTATTTTTATCAATAGTACCGCTTAAGTCGACGCTAGGGGCCGTCTTGACCTTGTTGTAGGGTATGAATGATTTGTTCATTGTTGAAGACCCTACATCAACTGTCAAGATGAAGAACAGGAATAAAAGCCCTGTTCATTGATAATTTTCTATGTTTTCTATGTATTGTGTGCGATTTTGTCCCATGTACATTTACTCCATATCCTTTCATTTTCTATAGAACAGGTTTATGATCGTTCGGAATTTTCTCACTGGTAAGTGTCGTGAGAGTATATGTGAGTGAATTGTAAATACGTAATTTCTGTATTGAGCAGTTTTTGTAATATGATATAGAAACAAAAAACAATTTTGTTCGGGGCATTGTCAGCAGGCATACCACGATATTTTATGGAGGTAGAACATGCGTGGAACAATATTTTAAATATGCACTCAAACTAATTTGCCAACAGCTTCATTCGACAAATATTAAGAGAAAGAGAAAATTTATAAATGAGAGTATATGTATATGATTTTTTGCTCTTGAACGCGACTCCGTCTAATGTACTGATTAATAAGTGCATCGTCCATGTATAACATGAAACAGATGTTTATTTAGTAGAAAAGAATAAATGACAAAATCTAAAATTCCTGCAATCAGGGTGACAAGTGCATAAATTCACTTCCGGAGGTAAGTTTGGAGGGTTTATCTGAAAGTGTTGTGGAACTAGTTAGGGTAAAAGCTGTAGTTCTCGTGAAAAAAGATTTCATGGGCAATCCGTCTATGTGTTTACTTTAAAGACAAGATCGCATGTTACAATTATATATAGGTCGATGTCATTGCTGGTGGACGTTTTGTCCCCAAGGGTATCACCAGCCCAGTGGTCAGCACTTTTATGTTGCCATGAAATATCATTGAGTATGTTTATTTCATTAAAAAAGATTCCTCGATATCAATGATTTTGATTTACATTTCTTTTGAAAGTTAAGTCAAACTTTCACAAAATGCAAGAAGGTCTAGTCAGACCACTTTTTTACCATCATAAAACATACGAACATAACCCGTATCATGTCAACAACTGGTTTTAAAATAAATGTGTTTATTTCCAATGCAAACCCTTATGAGTGAATCAATATTAATTCCAAAAATGCCATCTTTAATAACCTTAAATAACGGTATCCCTTCTGAATAAGTCTGTTTAAAAGTTTGATTAGCTTTTGAGGTGAATGACGACATTTTTGTGCTTTGTATAGAATGTTACCATAGAAGATGGGAAACATATCTATTATATATACTTACAAAATTTAGTTTGAATATGCCTTATTTTGTAAATTACAGATAACATTCAGATTCATAATAATGCAATGGAAGTTTCAGTACAGTATACTGAAAGTGCAATCGATTTTGTTTTTAAATATTATTTCATAATTTAAATCTACTACATGTATACTTATAATTATTGGTTGTTTCTCGTAAATCATTCAGGATAATTAGGTGGTTATTTGAAGTCACTGATAATAGGGCTTAATTAATAAAACACCAGTAATTTTTAAAAAAACGTCTCAACAATAGTTTAAAAAGAGGTGAGAAAGATACCAAAGTGACATTCAATCAAAAATAAACTGACAACGCCATAGTTAAAAAATAAAAAAGACCAACAGACAAATAACAGTATACAAAAGACAACATAGAAAACTAAAGACTGAGCAACAGGAACCCCACCAAAAAACTGGGGGTAATCTGAAATAATAGACACAATGGATAAGCGTTCGATCGTTAAACAGATACCACTAACCTTCTGGATTCATAGTATCTTTTTAACGAACCAAAACTTTATCCATTGTACCAACATTATTGACTTCTTCACTAAAAGGTCCCATACTATATAATCCTATTCAGTAATAATAACAGAAAGATAACTTTTGATAAGATTGGGGAATATAACTAAAAATGCAATTTCATGGCCAGTAAATGACTTCTATGATACCATCCTTCAAATTATATTGAACCGCCTCGATGGTCTCGTGGAAGTGTGCTCGCCTCGAGTGCGGGAGGTCGTGGGTTCGGACCCCGACCGGATCAAACGAAAGACTTTAAAATTGGTATTTGCTACTTCTCCGCCAAGCAAGCAGCAGTAAGGAGTAAGAGCAACGACTGGTCGGCTCGGAGTCAATATAATGTGTCCGGGAAAGGTGACATATCCTCCTGCGGACTGTTACCTTGTGAGCTAGCAAGTTAAAAATCCGGGTTAGCGTGTCGGTCTAGTACAAAGCAGGGTTACTATTCATATTACATTAACATGTTCACCTGAATATGAATATTAATTTGCCGCTGGACGTTAATCAGCCATCCATCATCATCATCATCATCATCAAATTATATTATCACGCTATATCATATTAGAGTGAATTGCACTATATGCATTATATTTTTTGGTGAAAATATTCACTATTCAGCATGAATTAACTGGATATATATTCTAACTTTTGATTGACACTCCGATGGGCACCAATTGTACTGATTTAACAAATTTCTGCTTTACTTGCATGAAGCATAAATCATTCTCATGGCTTTAGCATTGACCTATAATGGTTTACTTTTATAAATTGTTATTTGGATGGAGAGTTGTCTCATTGGCACTCACACCACATCTTCCTATATCTATATATCAGACATGTAAGAATTTGTGACCGAGGAGAAGTTATGGTCACTACTGAGAGAACACTGCAAGACTGCAATGTTGCAGCAGTAAACCTATTCCAATTACCATTACAATGACCTTAACCCAAGTCTATTGTCAGCGAAAATACTTTTATGATGCAATGATGGAGTACAATTGAACAGCAGCGGTTGTCTCAGTTACCTACTTATGGTCTAATTCTAATACACGATTTTATAATAAAAGAAAGACGAAAGATATCAAAGGGATATTCAAACTCGTAAATCGAAAACAAACTGACAATGCCATGGCAAAAGAATTATTTTTGGTCAATGTTTCTTATATGAGATACTTTATATAAACAAACATTATATGCTAATAATACTTTTATAGATTATCCCGTGGCAGTTAACGAATTGCAAACTTAAACATTCACTTTGATTCTAACATCTTAAAAGTCTGAAACTAAAAACATTTAGTCTTGTTAAAATTTAAGTTAATTTCTGGTATTTTCTTATTGTAAATTTACCAGTGTTCAGACAATTCAGTACTGTTCGGTAGTTTTTTAGACAATTCATATGTTGTTATTGTGTACAGGTAAATAACAATCGCTGAACAGCCTAAACATAAACTGAACAGATTGACTGCAAGTGTCTGCACAGTACTGAATTCACCACAGTGGACAAGTTAAAATTTTGACTGCGAGACTGAACATGACTTTATAATATAGTGATGTTTTAAGAGCTGTTCAGATCAAAATGACCGTTTCAGTTCAAAATTGGTTAACTAGTGGCATACACTTAAAAGAGGGCTATTTTCAAGACCAAACAGATAACATATTATCATAATTAGTGTTAGTTATTTAAAAAAAAATAATAATCCAAAAAATATCACTACATCACCTACCATAGGTGCAAACCTGTGACAGTTGATAATTTCCTTAAGAAACATCGATCTCTCATTCATTAGCCCTCTATAAAAAAAGTTTTGTCATGTTGATGTCAGTTTTGAATCTTGCATAAACATTACAAAACTTTTACAGTCTTCTTCATAGGCAATCGTAAAAAACTTATCAAAGATACTCAGCTGTTGGAAGTTTACTGATTGATATTTTAGTCTCAGAAATATGATTTTTTATAAGATGTTACTGGCTTTGAACTAGCTGTCAGTAACTGCGAGGTTTCTCAGATCTGTACTTTGTGTCTATTTTGTTGTGAGGGAGGTATAAATTCCCTGCCACGTCCGGTTTGTGTTTTTGTTAGATGTTTTTTCTGCTTTGGACCTATCTGACGAGTTAAGCCCTTCTCAACTGATTTTAATAGTTTGTTCTTATGTCGTGCAGTTACACCACTGTCCAAGGTTAGGGGAGGGTTGGCGCCTTTAAACATGTTAAACCCCGCCACATTTTATACGTTCCTGTCCCAAGTCAGGAGCCTGTATTTGAGTGGTTGACGTTCCTTGCTGTTTCTCATATTTGTTTTTCGTTTATTGTTTTGCATAGTTTGTTCTTGTGTTGTGCCCTTACTCCACTGTCCCAGGTTAGAGGGAGGATTGGCGCCTTCAAACATATTCAACTCCGCCAAATTGTATGTGCTTGTCCCAAGCCAGGAGCCTGTAGTTCATTGGTTGTCGTTGGTTCATGTCTGAAATATTTGTTTTTCGTAAATTGTGTTGTTATAAATGAGAACGTTAGTTTTCTCATTTGAAAATTTCATATTTTTTTAGGGTCTTTTATAACCGACTATACGGTATGAGTGTTTCTTATTGTTGAAGGCCGTACGGTTGCCTATAACTACTTACATCCACTTCATTAGGTCTTTGGTGGATAGTTGTCTCATTTGCAATCATACCACATCTCCATATGTTTATACTATAAACGAAAGTGTCACAAATGACCGTGGTCATATTACATTTTTTTACCGATTTCGACACTTGCCTAACTATAGATTTTTGGCACTTGACTTTACGCTGATGTTATAGTACTAGAAGGAGATACTGCCCGTATACTACTTATGTTTTTAAAGGATGTTTCTCATTGGAACACTAATTTTAAGTGTTCGTGATCGTTTATTGTTTTCAGTGCACGTGACTCAAACGCCCAACACAATGACATTCCCATAATGGATTAATATTCTTTATTAATAGGTCTGTTGATCTACTGTATTGTTACATTACGAGAGTGGTTAATATTGCTCTAAAAATGATAGGACTGAAAGAGTTCTGATTATAACACTACCTCCAATTCTTCTTCCTCTTCAAACGCCTCCCGACTTTGCCCAACTGGTCCCATGATTTTATAATATCTCGATACTGCTTTAAAACCAATTCCATTCGGAGCCTGTTTAATTTGAAAAATTGCAGTAAAATACAATATTAAATATTAATCAAATAATATTTTCTCTTTGTATTCTAAATTTGCTTCAGAAGACATTGAATATTTATAAAAATATGAGAACAATCATTATGGTTGTCTCGTTTTTAATCTAAAATTTTGGTTTGAATCAAAAGTCCATAAAAATGAAAAAAAATACATAAAAGTTCACCAGTTGCACTTTCCTCAATGTCTCACATGTTTGCTATCCATAGTATTGCGTTATATCTTTTTCACGCTGATGACCAATATTGAGGCCCGACTTAAAATGCACAAGTCTCCAGAGCTTTGAGTGTTTTAAATAAAATCATACATACAATATAGCAAGGGGACAACCAAAGCTGTTACAAACATTTTGTAAAGACAAATCGTCGTATCATATACTAAATAAATATTCAAATTTCAATGAAAATTACTGACGGCAATTAAATGTTTCTACTCCGTGTATATCAGATAAAAAGGCGGGATGACATGGAGGGAAATGGTTCCTCTAAGTATAAATAGATTGAATATGGGTAAATGATACATCAAAAGTAAATTATATTGGTCAACTGTAGACGTGAGGGAATGTATTTCATTACAACACTAACTAAATATATCTTTTTCGACGCATTGGTTCGATATAAGAGAAAAAGACCTCCATGTTTGTTTGTGATATGTCCACTATAATTTGCCATATTGTACACTGTTACCACACGAAATAAGTAAGCTATGTCGTGTGAATCTAAATAAATTTCATACGAGTATTTTCCTATTGAATAAAAGAATATAGAATTACCACTTATTGAATTAATAGTTTTAAAATGTTTATGCGACAAAGCAAGTGAAAAAAGAAATCATACTGAGTTTCTTGCATCCATGTTATTTTGACTCTGATGAAAGTTGTCGTATTAGCAATCATATCACATCTTCTTATTTTCATATTTCTATATTAACTAGGGAATATGTTGACCCATAATGTTAGTTTTACCGAGAGTGTAATACCGCGATTTTCCTTCATTGGTATTACCTTTTCAGTGACTAATACTTTTCGTCATTCAGTAAACAATTAAGATACTAGTTCTGTTTATTTTGTTCTTATCCCTACTATTCAAATTGTTTAAGAGATTTACTTTTCATAACAATTATGACAATTTCAGTACTCACCGTGTCTGTAATTTCTGCTAATGTAGCATACCAACCAAATTGGAACAGTAAAAGTAATCTTATTAGTTGGAAACTGTTCATATGCATTGCACTCTCTTGTATGCGGAAAAATTTAAACTCCTCTGAAACACACAATGTTCATAAAGATGTCTTTTCGCTGAATTATTTTTTAATTTATTTTTCTATCCAAAATTAACAAACAGATCCACGGGATAACAGTAGCTCAAGGTTCAATTTAAACTGACGATTTTTTAATCCAGTTTATCTTTTGATTATTATTAAAATATGTATTAATCTTTTATAAAAATGAATACAAATTGTGTTTTGTCGATCAAACGTGAATTTTGTATGTTTGAACTTACCCAGTGTTTCTTCGTATTTACATGTCTCTGATAGTTGTGTCATGGGACTCTGTTCTTGTCCTTTTTGTAAAATACACCCGACAATTAACCTGTCAACAAACCTATAAACAATATCAAAATTAATAAAAGGCGTTTATTGCTTCACTTCAAACAATATTGACCATGAAGTAATGAATCTATAGACGACTGTCCTTCAAAATTATATTGGTAAGGTAACAATATTGAAACCGTCCATAAACTAAATGAAAACATTAATTATCAATGTGTAATAAAATATACCATATTCCGAATAATATCATTGTATACCTGGCCTGGACCGGACTACGTAAATTAATATTTTTCCTATCATTTTTTTAATCAAGAATCGAGTTGACAATTTTACAAATAAGAGTGATTGTGTATTGATGATCACCCAAAACAATTTTCTTTCCTATTGGTTAATGAAACCTTCATCAATAATACTGTTCAATGTGATCTTAATTTTTTCTCAAACTCTCGCTTTCAATCAACGCAGATAAAAATGTATTAAGTATGAAATTAATAAATGTATACCTAGTACAAGTTTACAATAAGACTAGTAATATTTTGGATAAGGTACGTTTCAGGTCTCAGTCTAGATACCAGCAACTCCCATTCTCTCTCCTTTTGTTCTCAGACTATATCATTCGTGTATATGTTCGTCCTTGTTCGTTTTTACTGTGATTATTGTATTGCCTATATGTTACTGTTAATTTGAAAATTGATGTTTTGTATAATAACTGGGTGGAATAGTAAATTAGTCCCTGATTTTGACTAGGGAGTTTCTAAACTCACTGAAAAAATTAGAAGGTTTTATTTCCACATCTTTCACTGGTTTAATTCAGGACATTGTTTTTTTCTAAATATAATCTATGTATTAGCAAAATTGAATTATACAGTTTACTTTCCAATTATCTGAACTTGCTCAAATTCACTGTATAGGAAACACTTTTTTCAAAAGATAAAAAGAAAATGAATTATTTTCAGAAACAATTAATTATTTCAATATGAATACTGGAAGCAGTAATTAAAATATAGATATAGGTATTTTTTCTATAGATTTTTTAGAAAACGAGGCCCGGCTTTTAATTCATGTTGTAGATAATTACTATGATCGTCTTTTTCTTTGTCATTTCTTTTCGACGTCACAATCGGCAAATATTTGTTAATAAAACAAATCGTCAATTATAAGCCTGGTATATTTGATGAATTTTGTATACTAATTCATCGATGACAATAAGACGCACATATAAATATTCAGGTTTCTGATAGTTTAACCATTTCGGAAAGCTGTGTCTAATCATAATGGTGAAATTCCGTATACTGCAAAGCATCCTTACTCCACTTATGATGGTGGTCAAGTCTCTACAGAACAAAGATTAGTTTAATGTTATGCCGGGTCAACCCCCGGAAAATGAATATTTGATAGGAGTCGAATATGCTCGAAGTAGCATACATTGTGCCTCCTTGTGTGGAATAACTTCTACCTGTATGACGGCAGTTTTCAATACTACAACAATGATGTGTGGCTTGTATCGTCAATCCCAGCCTGCTTCCGCCAACAGTACTTTATCTCAAGATGTAGTTCCGATCCTACAAAAAGGTAAAATCAAAACATGTACACAAACTCTGTTTCTCTCTCTAGAAGAACAATTTGTTTAACTTCACATTGCAAAATAGTAAAAAACAAAAAAGTTTATTATAAAAAGCACTAGAAATAGAACAACCCATACTTTTCATGTGATTCAGAAATTTGTGTTTGCAAATGTATTTAAAAAAAAAAATAATTTGAATTTCATGATACAATGAAAAATCTTTTAAAGATATATATGCGAATTCATATAAAATGCATGAAAAATTGTAAAGGTAAAAGCATAAAAAATAAATCCATATATCAATGAAGAGGCCGAATCCAATCTAACTTGATTTAACATAAACCATAAATAGATAATTAAAAGATACGTCCTACCTAAGATCGACCTAAGAACATCAAATCATTTGATTTTAATGAATGAATATATACATATATAGGGAAGAAAAAAATTGCCATGCAAATTTAAAGATTAAACATTGTTGTGCTGATATTTAGAGTATATATACAACTCGTCTAAACATCACCCCAACAATGTTAGATCTGTAAATTTGCTTTCGCAAATTTTTTGTTCTTCCCTCGCCGGGATTCGAACTCATGCTACTGAGATATCGTGACACCAAATCGCCTGCACTGTATCCGACACGCTAGACCACACGACCACCTAGGCTTCACTATAATAAAGCTTTCGGTGGCCGGGTGTTACCTTTCCTCGTCAGTTTTATCTAGCGTCGTAATACAGTACATGATATATAAGGCATGAAGATGGAATTGTTACAGATCAGCTGAAATATCTGTTGTAAAGGATCCTACAAATATATATATATATATATATACAATCTAAATTGGAAACAACGTTCAAACCTATGATTGCGTTGGATAATAACCGCAATTTTTATACGTGTCCATGCAAAACAAATTTCTTGGTAGAGGGATCTAATACAGCACAAACAACATTTTCCAAAAGACCAAAAAAAGTGAAAATTATATATATTTTAACAAAACCCATTTGACTAACAGGTCGAACAACTGATGTTCTTAAACCCTGTTGACTGCAATGGCGATTGCCAAATAAACGGATCATCAGATGTAACAAAATGGATCTTAATTATTAATTTAATACCAAACAGAAAACAATAAACTTGCGGAAAAGATTGTATACCGCAAACATGAAGTGCAAAAAATTGTACACCATATCCGGATTTCGACAATAAATGTCTCTTCAGTGATGTTAGGAATCGAAACGGTATTTGGAAGGCCATATAATTTACCTCAATTTAGGATAGAAACTTGAATTTTGAAGAGTCGAAATAAGATGAACGGATTTTATAAACCCGAAGGCAAATATAATACAAGCCCAAACGAAAAAATATAAACAAGTCTAAATTGAAAACAACGTTCAAACCTATGATTGCGTTGGATAAAAACCGCAATTTTTATACGTGTGCATGCAAAACAAATTTTTTGGTAGAGGGGTCTAAATACAACACAAACAACATTTTCCAAAAGACCGAAAAAGTGAAAAAGTATATTTTAACAAAACGCATTTGACTAGCAGGTCGAACAACGGATGTTCTTAAATATATATAGAAAGAGAGAAGTATATAAAACAAATTTAAGATATTTTATAGTATACATTTATACGGGGGATATTACATTATTTCTATTCTGAATAAATAAACTGTTACAAGATCAACGATACGATAAAAACTACTATTGATAATATAAAAATTAAAATTAAATGAACATAATTTATTAGGGGTTATAACCGTTTTGTAAATAATTGAAAAAAAAGATTCGACCTTTAGTTCGACTTTCGTTAATCTGACTAACCAGTCTAGAAGAGATCAGTAGTTTGTTCTAACCACTCTAATTGGGATAAGTCATAAAATAACTTTTGTGAAAACAAATCTTCTAGGTGTGTAACTTGTGTCTATATACTGAACCATAAAAAGAATTTTAGAAACAGTATCATTGATATTTTTAAAAAGATAGATATATAGATTCATGCAACATGCACATCTTATGTAATTTTTCGTTAACCTGACTAACCAGTCTAGAGGAGGTCAGTAGTTATTTCTAACCACTCTAATTGGGATAATTGTTATACCAATATGTCAATTTGATATCTTTTTAAGTGTGTTGACCACTCGTTTGCATTACCTGTAAATACGTGTTCATTGAATCAGACTCCGTAAGAAAATGAGTCCTTTTCTTCGGAAAACAAAAATTTAAACTCTGCTGCCTGGCTGATGTCAACAAACTTCCGTTTTGAAGTTTTTATTTCGACTTATTACATCTATAAACCGAACCGTTTTAAAGAATTTTATAGCAAATAAAAATACTTATATCATATAAATTCAAAATTTTACAGCAAAGATTCTAATTTAACCTAAGTCTTTTAAAGAAGGTAAAAAAGAACCTGACTGAACAAGGAAGACACATAATTAAAACCAATTGTTCAGAGAACAATTGAAGGTCTTTCCACTCGTAAAGATCTATTTTGATATGAAAATAATAAAATTCATTTTAACATGTCATTTCCAGCGTCAAATGATGGCTTTTGTACGCTGATTCCAAAATATGAGGTTTATATACAAAAAATTAAATTAGGAGATAATTTGTTACTTCCGGTTTGAAAAATTTACTTCCGGTATTATTTGAATGTTTACTTGACACTGATTCCAAAATATATGGTTCTATATACTTTTATATTAAATAAATACAAAAATAGCTACTTCCGGTTTACATAAGGTCACTTCCGGTTGGCTTTCTAAGGTCAAGTGGCTTGCAACCTAATACAAAAGTCCCATGGCTTTATCATATATACATAGGAGGTAACAGCAAAGGTCATAATCTAGAACGTCAAAATTACATATGACCTTGAGCTCAATTTCAAGGTCATAAACCAAGGACCTCAAATCAAAAGACCCTAGGTCTTAATTATATATGGTTAATGAGTTATATCACCATAAGAGTATTTTCAAATACAAGAGGGGAGAAAACTCTAATTTAATGTTAGCGTACCCTTTAAACCAAAATGTATGTGTTACGACATATCGCAACTAACAATTTAATAAAATATGTTGTCAATATCTTATACGGTTTTTGAAAAGAAGTGAAAATAAGCCAAAATCAAAATTTATAATATGACCTTGACCTTTGACCTTGACTTAATTTTATTTTTTTTGGACCAAGGACCTCAAATCAAAAGACCCTAGGTCTCTATTACTTATGGTTTACCAGTTTCACATGCATATCACTTATATCAAATGCATAAGGGAAATAACTCTCATATGAAATCTCATTACGGCTTCGGTCAAAATTAAAATCCTAATCCTGAAGATGTAACGAGCAATTTGGTAAAATAAATTTGTCGTAATCTTTTACGGTTGCGAAGGAGTAGTGGCCACAAGAAAAACAGTGTTTGGGGAGATAACTCTTACAACGTAAAGTATTTGGTTACGCAGTTGTCAGTTTTAAAAGCGTATAAACTATACAATATCATATTCCAAATATCTAAGCGACATCTTTTGTAACATCAATACTACGCAAGAAAAAAATTAGGCGGAAGAAAAAAAAAAAATTAAAAACCAATTGTTCAGAGAACAATTGAAGGTCTTTCCACCCATAAAGATCTATTTTGATATGAAAATATTAAAATTCGGTTTAAAATGTCATTTCCAGCGTCAAATGATAGCTTATTGTACGCTGATTCCAAAATATATAGTTTCTATGCATTTTTTTTAAAATAAGGAGATAATTTGTTACTTCCGGTTTGAAAATGTTACTTCCGGTATAATTTGAATGTTTACTTGACACTGATTCCAAAAATATATGGTTCTATATACTTTTATATTAAATAAGTACAAAAAATAGCTACTTCCGGTTTACACAAGGTCACTTCCGGTTGGATTTTTCAAGGTCAAATGGCTTGCAACCTAATGCAAAAGTCCCATGGCTTTATCATGTATACATATGAGGTAAAAGCAAAGGTCAAAATCCAGAACGTCAAACTTACCTATGACCTTGAGCTCAATTTCAAGGTCATAAACCAAGGACCTCAATTCAAAAGACCCTAGGTCTTAGTTATATATGGTTAATGAGTTATATCACCATACGCGTATTTTTAAATACAAGAGGAGAAAACTCTAATTTAATGTTAGCGCACCTTTAAACCAAAATGTATGTGTTACGACATGTCGCAACTAACAATTTAGTAATAATATGTTGTCGATATCTTATACGGTTTTTGAAAAGAAGTGAAAATAAGCCAAAATCAAAATTTAGAATATGACCTTGACCTTTGACCTTGACCAAATTTTCTTTTTTTCGACCAAGGACCTCAAATCAAAAGACCCTAGGTCTCTATCACTTATGGTTTGCCAGTTAGAAATGCATATTACTTATATCAAATGCATAAGGGGAAATAACTCTCATATGGAGTTTCCGGAAAGCTTCGGTCCAAATAAATATCCTGATCCTGAAGATGTAATGAGCAATTTGGTAAAATAAATTTGTCGTAATCTTTTACGGTTGCGAAGGAGTAGTGGTCACAAGAAAACAGTGTTTGGGGAGATAACTCTTACAACGTAAAGTGTTCGGTTTAGCAGTTGTCAATTTTAAAGCGTATAAACTATACAATATCATATTCCAAATATCTAAGCGACATCTTATGAAACAACAATACTACGCAAGAAAAAAATTAGGCGGAAGAAAAAAAAAAATAATAATAATAATAATCAGAACAAAAGCAATAGGTCTTTCCACGGAAAGGTGGAAAGACCTAATAATCAGAACAAAATCAATAGGTCTTTCCACGGAAAAGTGGAAAGACCTAAATATGAATCAATTGCTTTTAAAAAGAAATTGTAAACGGTCTTTCCCCTTCTGAAACATGATTGATTGATATGTGTGTGTTTGTTTGTTTGTTTGTTTGTTTGTTTCTCTCTTTCAAGGGTCCATATTAGTGTGTTGGTTAAGTTTCTATATTTAGTTAGTTGAAAAGTTTTTATTCTATTTCAGGTCCCGCGCGCGTATTTGTCTGGCGCCAGATTGTGGCGTCACGTGACGAAGCTTTATAATAGCGAAAACTTAGTATTTTTATTTCTTTTTAGGTGGAGACGTTGGACAGAGAACATGTATAGCGACGGAGTACACACAATGTATTTCTTTTGTCATTGTAGGTAATTGACGTTTCGATCACAGTTCACGAGCAGTGCATGCTTTGGATTTAATTGATTCTGTGTAACTTTAAAACACGTTTATCGATTATTTTCATACAATGTACATTTTTCAGCAGCAGTTTGTAACACAGATTGTATTTCAATCTAGGAGCGGACATTTTATTGTAGGATTTCACTGAGATTTACGGAACTAGCAAGCGATTTTTACGGCATTGCAATTTCTTTTCTCTAGGAAAATTCTTGAGAGATATCTGCACCACGTTGTTTAATGAAGATGTAATACATGTATACCCTGCTGACTGCAAAATTTGGGGTCAATTGGACATGTAGTTTCCGAGAACATCTGATAACAAGCATGTGGATTTTTTTTTCAGAAGAGATGTATATACAATATTAAACACATGAGACGGAAACATGCATACAATGAATGAATGAATGATTGATTGGTTGGTTGGTTGGTTGGTTGGTTGGTTGGTTGATTGGTTTATTGATTGATTGATTAATTAATTAATTGGTTGGTTGATTGGTTGGTTGGTTGATTAAACACGTGGGATAGGGTCTCTTGAAACAAGCGAAAAAAAGAAACAAAGGAAATCTTGGACCCCGTATTAAACACATGAGACGGAAACATGCATATATTGATTGATTGGTTGGTTGGTTTGTTGGTTGGTTGGTTGGTTGGTTGGTTGATTAATTGATTGATTGATTGATTGATTGATTGATTGATTGATTGATTGATTGAACACGTAGGATAGGGTCACTTGACACAAGCGAAAAGAAACAAATGAGATCTTGGACCCCGTATTAAACACATGAGACGGAAACATGCATGCATGCAATGATTGATTGATTGATTGATTGATTGATTGATTGATTGATTAATTGATTGATTGGCTGGTTGGTTGGTTGGTTGGTTGGTTGGTTGGTTGGTTGGTTGGTTGGTTGGGTAAACACATGGAAACGAGCCACTAGGATCATGCAAAACGGAATTTAATGCCTAGATACTATATCTTAACACATGGGATCTAGCTTTTGAGAGATCCTCAACAAGTAGTAAGGTCAAAGGTCAATGTCAACCTACAAAAGCATTTAAACACACATAAAACTCTTTTAAATAGTGCGAAAACACATAATTTGCCTCTTTGTCCATGACCTTGACCTTGACCTTGTAACCTTGATCAATGTCATTGGTCGACAATGTCATTGCAAAGACCCTATGGGTCTAGGACCTTTGTTTAAGAGTTTGCCTAATAATGTCTTTTATAAACCATCAATGGGGTTATGTCCCTTACACAATGGTAAAACCAATAGAGTCATAATGTAACAAAGTTGCCCCTTGAAAGAAGAAACATTTTTCACTATTTAAATTTTCTGTATCTATAACCATTCGAGAATTATAGGGAAATCAAAGACATATGACCTTGACCTTTGACCTTGACCTAATTTTTGTTTTTTTGGACCAAGGACCTCAAATCCAAAGACCCTAGGCCAATATCACTTATGGAATACCAGTTAGAAATACAAATCACTTATATCAAATACATAAGGGGGAATAACTCTCATATGGAGTCTCCGAATAGCTTCGGTCAAAATTAAAATCCTAATCCTGAAAATGTAATGAGCAATTTGGTAAAATAAATTTGTCGTAATCTTTTACGGTTGCGAAGGAGTAGTGGCCACAAGAAAAACAGTGTTTGGGGAGATAACTCTTACAAAGTAAAGTATTTGGTTACCCAGTTGTCAATTTTAAAAGCGTATAAACTATACGATATCATATTCCAAATATCTAAGCGACATCTTTTGAAACATCAATACTACGCAAGAAAAAAATTAGGCGGAAGAAAAAAAAAAAAATAATAATAATAATAATCAGAACAAAATCAATAGGTCTTTCCACGGAAAAGTGGAAAGACCTAATAATAATAATAATAATTAAAAACCAATTGTTCAAAGAACAATTGAAGGTCTTTCCACCAGTAAGGATCTATTTTGATATAAAAATATTAGAATTTGGTTTTAAATGCCAATTCCAGAGTCAAATGCCAGCTTATTGTACGCTGATTCCAAAATATATGGTTTCTATACAAAAGATATAAATAAGGAGATAATTTTTACTTCCGGTTTGAAAAATGTCTCTTCTAGTATTGTTTGATAGTTCACTTGACACTGATTCCAAAATATATGGTTCTATATACTTTTACATTAATTTAATACAAAAATAGCTACTTCCTGTTTACAAAAGGTCACTTGGTTGACTTTTCAAGTTCAAATGTCTTGCAACCTAATGCAAAAGTCCCATGGCTTTATCATGTATACTTATGAGGTAAAAGCAAAGGTCAAAATCTAGAACGTTTAATTTACCTATGACCTTTAGCTCAATTTCAAGGTCATAAACCTAGGACCTCAAATCAAAAGACCCTTAGGCTAGGTCTTTAAATTAAATTAGCTTAATATGTTTGGTTATTGAGTTATACCACTTAAAGCATAATTTTAAGTATAAGATGGGCGAAAACTCCCATTTATGGTCTACGCACCCTTTCAACCAAAATATACCTGTAACGACATGTCGCAACTAACAATTTAGTAAAAATAATTTGTCGATATCTTTTACAGTTTTTGAAAATAAGTGAAAATAAGCCAAAATCAAAATTTAGAATATGACCTTGACCTTGACCTTGACCTTTTTTTTTTTGGACCGAGGACCTCATATCCAAAGACCCTAGGCCAATATCACTTATGGTTTACCAGTTAGAAATACAAATCACTTATATCAAATACATAAGGGGAATAACTCTCATATGGAGTCTCCGAATAGCTTCGGTCAAAATTAAAATCCTAATCCTGAAGATATAATGAGC